>JBBPKB010000141.1:0-18612 GCA_038089035.1 Boletellus dicymbophilus
AAATAAAGCTACACTTTCCTACTTGTCAATCATGCTACACTTTGTCAGTCACATCTTTACTCTTTACCTCACCAGCTATAGTGGGAGCTGTAAGATTGTCCAGCTAGTGTGGTACTAAGGGTCTCACACCTGAGGTCATAACAGGATATGTAAATGTGTATATGATATAAAAATATCATCTGAAGGTTGTAGTTGAAAAATTTTACTGCAAATTTGAAGTTAAGAACTAGTTCAGAACTGGTTCTCTTAGTTTGGTTCTGGTTCAGGCAAAATGGCCCCTGAACTGAACCAAACTGAACTTCAGCAACCCTAACTCCATATGCTCACCAGGCCATCTCACACCTAATCCATTTTTCCCTTTCTGTACAACACTTTCAACTACTTGTATATAAAGTCTATCATCTGTAGTCAAGCACCTCAGTCCACTGTATCACACAACTGAGTTTGTACACTACAGTCATCTACTGCCACTTGCACCAGCTAACTTGTGAGCAACTCAAGCTTCACAGTATCATCTTAAAATATTGATCATTGTAGCACAGTAACATTACTATGTATCACCAACAGCTCTATTGTTGTTTTTTAAGAATCAAGCACATTTTGGATGAAATATGAAATATAGACTTATCAACAGTGTCCATCACTTGCACCAACTCTGAATATAGTAGATTACAATAGCATTGTGTGTATCTAAGCAAGATTAAGCCACATTTGGATGCTACTTGTCATTGTCAGATTCCACTATATTGCTATTTTCCTCATCTCCATTGTCTCCATTGTTGAATGACTTCACTTTGACACCTCTACTTCTAGGCTTTGGAAGTGGCTTTTCTAATTTTCTCATTTTTGGCTTTGTCCACCATACTCAGTGCTGTCCTTGCTTTGCTTGTTCCTTCTCAATAACCCATAGAGCAAGTTGCTCATAGTAAGTTGCCTTCAATTCTTTGTTTCATTGCTTATGAGCTTCATCAGCCTCCTTTCATGCCACTAACATGACAGATTGCTGTTTTTTTTGTTTACAATGATTTTCATATGCAATCTTTTCCTCCATTACTGCTTTTTTGTGTTCAGCAACTCAGTTGTAAAATCCATCCCCTGTTAGCAACCTCAGAAGGCCATCACCTACCAGATGTCCTTTCTTCTTTTCTTTTTTTGCTTCACCTTGTACAGCAAATTGCTCAGATAGTCAATCACAATACATTGACTACAGGACACACATCAACTGTATTTCATGCAAGCTGTGCTTGTATTCCTCTTCATGTGAGTAGGCCATGCACAAGATATCTTGGTAAGCATGTTTCTTCAATATCTCAGGTTCTTCATCCAGTAGTGAGTGTTGCCACTTTTGTATTGGAGTTATCAATATTGGAGTGTATGCAGGGAGATAGTGATCACTGGTAAGTGGTGTTTTGTTGATTAGAAATGAAGCTGATATTTGTGCAAGTACTTCTATGGCACTATTTGCAGCCAATTCCCTTTCTGATCTGGTGATCATTTCATTGTATGATGGATTGGATATCTCTAATAGACTTGTTTTTTTAGCACTTGTTTGATGATAATGGCACATAAAGCCTGTCAATGCATGAACAAGACTTGGCTGTAGAAGTAGAAGGTGGCCCTGAGTAGAAGTTTCAAGACTTGGGGCCATCATTTCCTTTGTCACCATATTGGGATTGAATGGCCAAACTCCTGTCTTTCTGAATGCTGTTTGGACTAGTTCTGGAGTAAGGACATGCTGGTGAGCACATCCAAAGATAGAAATAAAGTTTTGTTTTGTAACCTGTTGATGAGTAGAGTCTTCAAATATTCAGTGCTCTTCTAACCAACAATGTTTCAGTGGATCAAAGATAACAACATCAAGTCCCTGATATATGTGAGTCAAGTGGGAAGAATAACAAAGAACCTGGATATTATGTTCTTGAGCATAATCCAGGAACTCTATTATATAGTGAGAGTTGTGCCCATCAATAACAAGAAGCCAAGTATGTCTATTTGCTTTATTATATGTCTTCTTATCAAAATCTTCAATCCAGAATCTGCCAATAACACCATCTGTCCAGCCCTTTTTCAAATGGGCAATACTATAAATATAATATTTTAACATTGATTTTAATCCAAGGCAAGTTTTATCACTTATGAAGCACTCAGAAAGTTATTTTGATACCAATCAGTTGAGAAGGTGTTACAATTTCTTTCTTCCTTTCTCTTTTCTTCATGGACTACACTTCATCATTACACTTGTCCTTTACTCTTTAACTAATTCCTTTAACCTAGATGATTTCTCTGTGATGACCTCTCTCATGATGTCATCTTGACTACATTCTTGTCTATCCCAATATGGACTTCTTCTTCTTATCTCTTCCGATTCTGCTTAGTCCTTTTTGATTATGCAGTCATCTGCTCTAACATGGACTCCCTTATCCTTCCCTCTCTGCTTACTCACTCTGATTAAGCAATCATCCATTTGATCATGGATCCTTCTTATTTTTGACTTCTTTTACACATTCCTGATTACTTGATCATCCATTTGATTATAGATCTCCTTTTCCCTTTCTAGAATTCCTAACATTGTACAATTCTCTTCTGGCCTATCACATATCTTATTCTTCTTGTATGATGCTCTTATTTCCTTTCTTGATCATGGTCTGTGCATGACCCTTCTTGGTATATAAACCATAGAGTAGCATCGCTTGTACCTTAAGCTAGATCTACTTTATGATACTCAAGACATACCTTGATCCTCTCATGATATTCTTGATCTTTGAGCATCTCCTCTTGAGGCTTTGCCTCTCAACTCAATGCTTCCCAAAAAGGTCCCTCTGGGTTATCAACACACAATTGACTTGAGGCTCATCAACTAGTCTCTTGTCTCTTCACCTCAGTACTCTCAGGTGATACAATATGATGTGTCCCTCTGATGGAACACCCTTAAATCCTTCTCTGAAGGTAGCCCTCTTGATTGAAGCATCTCAGGCTGACATTTGTTTTATCCTTTGAGTCTATGCTCATCCCTGCCTGGGCCAAGCATAACAGAAGGTCTGGCTTTTATAAATGACAAGTGGTGGAGTAGTTTCACCATCTACATATATAGTAACCATAACAGTAATATTTTCTTGATTTCCATCTTACTGCTGATGTTGAATTTTTTGCTTTGCAATGCCAATGACATGGTGTTTTTGACCTTTTTCAGGTTGAAACCCTGTCTTGTCTGCTGCCTAGTGTATATCCTCCTGGATGTCATTCTTGTCAATAGTATGCTTAAGCAGCTCACACCATGCTTTATGAATATTTTCATTGACTGCTTAACCACAGTTTGTATCAAGTGGAGAGCTCCAGTACTTTCCAAGCTGACCACTATGTCAGTCTAGAAATCAAGCAGTCTAATTCTTGCAACACTTGTTTCAGGGAATATATCACCAAGTCAGGTGTGTAAAAGTGTATCAACATGATGCTTTAACATATCATGTATGAATGGGAAGCCTCTTGCAGCTAGCTCAAGGCAATATTTAACTATAAGGTCTTCTTCCTTGGGGGTAAGCCAACCAGAGTTCTCTTCATTTGCTTGTTGATAGCTTCATCCTCCCTTTAGATGGCATATTAGTATAGTGTGTGTGAGTGCAATATGGACCTTTTTCTATAGCATAGCCTTCTCTGTTTCTTGACAGATATCATGCAAGCTTCTTCATTCATCCTTTGGCTTCTGTTCATCATCTCTGTATAACTCTATAGCATATGTGAGTGTTTTTTCAAGATCTTTTGAGTTTTGTTGCTTCTTTTGTCTAATGGACTTTGCCCAGCCAACCACAATGCTCACAACTAGCTGCCTGTGGTTTTGTGATTGGAATACACATACTTTATGACACACAATAGTAATTTATGTGTTGGTAGCTGATTTACATGTTGGTAGTGTTACAACACCAGTACTATATTTATACAAAATGGTACATTATAGTTATAGTCATTACCCTTGGAACACTTATTGGATCATAGATCCTAATGATCCCAGGTTAAAACCCTCTTATCTCCAAGTACATACCCTTATTTACCTTTCCTGTATACTTCTCTTCTATTTCCTCCTTATCTAAACTGGTACAATAACCCCATCACATTCTTGTATTATCCTGGGCTCACTTGGTAGTCAACACCTTATTTAGATCATAGGAATATATACAGCTTGGTCTGTGCATATACTCCTTAGAGTATAAATAGGGGTTCGCATATACCATCTACCTTAGCCTAATCCACTTGTATCTTTGATGGCATTCAGTCGTGAGACTTGAGCTGCAAGGTATTAAGGAAATAAAGCTACACTTTCCTACTTGTCAGTCATACTACATTGTGTCAGTCATGATTGACCTAGTCAGTCATGCTACACTTTGTCAGTCACCATCTTTATTCTTTATCTCACCAGTTATAGTGGGAACTGTAAGATTGTCCAGCCAGTGTGGTACTAAGGGTCTTACACCTGAAGTCATAACAGGTAGTGCATTTATCCATTTTTTGGTGTATCTCATGTAGCTGAACTGATAAGAGCACATTGTAGAAAGTCTCCATCAGCATTTTTCTGGCATGTTTGTTTCACATATTTTTTCTTGATCAACACTAAGCAAGCATAGCTTGTGTAAAACAATATTTACTCTATTTTTTTTGACACATATTTATATAGATGCACTGAATTGTATAATACACTAAATACATCTGTTTTAGTCAAAGAATCATGATCAGTACTCCACCAAGCTACTTGGCAGCTCTAATATTAATTAAGGATATAGTATGATACAATCTCTGAAAGTGAGTGCTAATAGATGAGTGTGTTGCAACTGGGGATCATGAATTAAATCAACTTGGTGCAAGTGGTGGTGGTGGTGCAAGTGGCAGTGGATGACTATAGTAATCCAATACATTTATTGTCAACCAGTGTATTGCAGTGCTTTATACTACATACAGTAACCTCCAAAACCATTGCAATGTCTAACCTCAATATGGTGCTCCTCACACACCACCAACACCTGTGGGAATACTGCTTAGCTTTAGTAATATAAAAGGAAGCACATACTCCTAGCTACAAATCAGCCCCTAGATCATGTGATTTGGACTAGTGGCTGTGAACATACATCTATTTTAATCCAACGATACTATTATAATAGTTTTGCACCCATTTGAGAGTGAGATAAAATCTGAATGAAACTGAATGAGATTTGGTCTGGTTTAATTCTATGAACAAAGATACACATACAAGGAGTATTTCAGAGTTTAAAAACATTCACACACCTCTTGATTCTTAACCACCATTATCATGAGATCTCTTACTTTTGTTAAAAAAGAACACCATCATCTCTATGTTGGATCCAAGTCAATCTGCCCATTCTATTGCTACTACTACTTGTGTCCATGTCTCTACTACATCCAGGTTGCATTCTAAGGAGTGTTCTGAGCTCCAGAAGTCCATAGCAGGCTACCTATCTAAGCTTCCCCTTGCCACTATATATTATGCCATTTATCTTATTTCTACTGAAAAGGCAGAAAATGCTGTTCAGGTGACCATAGCCCTCATCAATATTGTCAACCAACCCCTCTCCACTAGTATAGTTTGCTGGCACTTGGAAAAGTCTGGTATAAAACCTGTGGTCAAGTCTAAACATCCTCTTCTCTCTGTCAGATGTTATAAAGCTCATTTGGATTTTTGCCTATGCTCACAAGGACTGGACTCTGAATGACTGGAAAAAGGTAGTCTGGTCTAATGAGACCAAAATCAATCATCTGGGGTCAGATGGATACAAGTGAGCTTGGAAAAAAACAGGTAAGGGGCTCAGTGATAGACTAGTGGATGAAACCCTCAAGTTTGGACAAGGTTCCTTGATGATGTGGAGTTGTATGACTTGACAGGGAGTTGGCTATACTGCTAAAATTGATGGCAGGATGGATGGGGACCTATACCTTCAGATTTTGAAGGATGAACTCATGAACACCCTTGAGTTTCATGATCTTAGCCCTTCTAACACCATCTTTCAGTAAGACAATGTATTACAACACCAGTACTATACTTATACAAAATGGTACATTATAGTTGTAGTCATTACCCTTGGAACACTTACTGGATCATAGACCCTAATGATCCTAGATTAAAACCCTCTTATTACTTAGTACATACTATTATTTACCTTTTTCTTATACTTCTCTTCTATTTCCTCCTTATCTAAATCTGTACATACCTCCAATACACTTCTATATTATCCTGGGCTCACTTGGTAACTAGTATATATTATGACCTCAGGTATGAGACCCTTAGTACCACACTGGCTGGACAATCTTACAGCTCCCACTATAGCTGGCAAGATAAAGAGTAGAAGTGTGATTGACAAAGTATAGTATGACTGACATAATGTAGTATGACTGTCAAGTAGGAAAGTATAGCTTTATTTCCTTAATAACTTGCAGCTCAAGTCTTGCAACTGAATGCCATCAAAGATACAAGTGGATTAGGCTAAGGTAGATGGTACATGTGAACCCCTATTTATACTCTAAGGAGTATATGCACAGACCAAGCTGTGCATAGTCCTACAATCTAAATAAGGTGCTAACTACCAAGTGAGCCCAGGATAATATAATAATGCATTGGGGATGTGTACAGATTTAGATAAAGAGGAAATAGAAGAGAAATGTACAGAAAAGGTATGTACTTGGAGATAAGAGGGTTTAAATCTAGGATCATTAGGATCTATGATCCAATAAGTGTTCCAAGGGTAATGACTACAACTATAATGTACCATTTTGTATAAGTATAGTACTGGTGTTGTAACAGTATCTTATGTAGATTGTAGGACAATGCACAGCTCAGTCCATGTATATTCTCTTTAGTATAAATAGGGGTTTACATGTACCATCTACCTTTGTCTAATCCACTTGTATTTTGTTGGCATTCAGTCACAAGACTTGAGTTACAAAGTATTAAGGAGTAAAGCTACACTTTTTCTACACTTGTCAGTCACACTACACTTTGTCAGTCATGCTACATTGTGTCAGTCACACCACTACTCTTTTATCTCACCAGCTATAGTGGGAGCTGTAGGATTGTCCAGCCAGTGTGGTACTTAGAGTCTTGTACCTGAGGTCATAACACAATGACCCCAAGCATACCTACAGGAGGGTCAGAGAGTGGTTAGAGAAGCAGGAATTTAGGACTATGGTATGGCCTGCACAGTTTCCTGACCTAAACCTCTTTGAACATCCCCTTAGTGGAATTCATACATTATGGGAGAGAGTTAAAGTAGGAGGATATCAGTTAAGGAGTGTCAAAAGTTGATTGAAAGCATGCTTAGGAGGATTCAAGCAGTGCTCAAGGCAAAAGGGGGCTATATCAAGTATTAATATACCCAGAATACCTTCTTTATTTTAAAAGGTACAAAACTGTTGCAATAGTATCATTGGATTAAAATAAGTGTATGTCCACAGCCACTGGTTCAAATCACATGATCCAGGGACTAATTTGTAGCTAGGAGTATGTACTTCCTTTTATATCACTAAAGCTAAGTAATATTCCCATGGGTGTTGGTGGTGCACCACATTAAGGTCAAGTATTGCAACAGTTTTGGAGGTCACTGTATGTATGTCTGACATGCATCCAACCCATATGGGTTGTATGCCCTATGCATACTCTCTGCCATATATGGAATCTATCCTTGTTCAATTAAATAGTATGTATACTCTGATTTGCACCAAGCCATTACCCATTCTCTGTCCAACCCAGACCCATCAAGGGCCATCTTGGCATCCCATATGTATAAAGTATGTTGTATATACTCAATTCTAGAGGTGTACTTTACAAATTTTTAATTTCTGCAACCCATACACTGTGTGCACCCAACAGGTAGAGCCCATACACCCTGGGAATGTTTTCCAGGGCTGGTGAGATTTATAAATTTGGCAATTGGTTGTGTAGCTCTCAGCACAACTCAGCCCCATTGGACAACCTCTATGTCACACCACATCAGCGGCGCGAGGAAATTTAACCTCCGACGCTTAGTCATGCTATAGTCCGTTCGAAAACCAAGCCGAAAACCAACGAAAACCAGGGGTGACAAACCAAAACTTGGTTTTCGAATACTACAAAACCAATTCCAAAACCAGTCCCAAAACCAGAGGTCTGTATTCCCCTAATGCAGCACTGACCTACTGCAACTGTATGCCATGATGCTGCTCGGCGTCCTGACCCGGCGACCTATTCGAAATTGGGAGTGTGGCACAGCGATGTAACGTATGAAATCCAACCTCCGAGCACGACGTTTCTGAGAATCATTACCTCCCCAGACAACGGAGGTGACGCCTGGTGGAGCTCGTGGTAGGTCAAAAACCAATGGTATAAACGATGTGTCATTGACTTGCACTCGCATGTGCCGCTATGCCCTTTATTCGTCTCTTAGCCCAGGTTTACAGACCTACTTGGAAGGCTTGAGTAGTCTCCACAGTGCTGTAGCTCAGGCTAACGGAGCTCGCGTCACCGAGTCCACGTTCGTCACGAGCCTGTCGAGTCGATCCACCCTGTCGTCCGCGTTCACCCAGTGACAGGATGGAAGAGTACTTATGTCAACCCAGGATACACTTACCACATCGGCATTCCAAAGGCCGAGTCGGACGCCATCCTGAACTGTTTGTTCCAGCAGATCAGCACCAACGAAGACTTCCACGTACGCTTCCGGTGGGAGACTAACTCTGTCGCGTTCTGTGATAACAAAATGAGTCGCATGACAACATTATGTGTGGGTGCCACGATCTTACCCACTCTGCATTCGATTTTTGGCCCCAACGGCGTCATATCCTAAGGGCGACACCCCACGGAGAGCGACCTGAATCTGTAAAGGAATAGGAATAGCGGACTGGCCAGGTTGCAAAGGATCGTCAGGTTGAGATTTGGAGGCAGGAAGGTATTGGCCCCTCTCAGGTTTTGATCGAGGGACCATCAGGCTATAATGACTAAATAGAATGATGATGTGGGTCAGATCACCTTGTACATACAAATACTATGCGTTTCTGAGGGCGAGGCGGTGATGTGGTCACGACATGTTACAGCTGAACATACCCCAGTTGTGGGTATGCAACGTTTTCGTTGGAACCGCAGAATGCCCACATAGATGGATGCTGCCACAGTGGCATGATACCTTCGCAAGAGGAAAGAGCGAAATGTTGATTCGCGAAAAGCGTATACTTAGACAGACCCAGAAACGTTCCTCTCGTAGCACTGTAGTGCTGGTACGGCAACAGGCTGTTTGGTGAATATGTACGACGAGCACGTACATGAGATAGTGTGATTTTCATACGGCTCCAAGTTTAAGATACGCTGAATGATGGCATTTGAACTGCCCCTTTGCCAATGAAAGCTTGTGCGAAATTGTCCAGGCACAGATGTGATGGAAGATCTTATTGCAGCCCGGATTAAAGCTCCACCATGGTCTGGCGGTCTGCCTCGTCTCAGCAGCCTCGTGGCGAGCTGGTCACCAGACCAGCTCCGCGAGTGGTTGAGTGGAGCGAATCTAGCATTCGGCCCCAAGTACATCCAACACTTTGCGAAGCCATTTAATACTTGTAAGTACTACGACTGACCGGAATAGTCCGGAAAAGACGCATAGCGGCTCGGGAAAAATCGTGAGTTCCAGTGCAACTAGAGACGGTTGAGTGGAGATCTCATGTACTTTGCGGACCTTTTCGGTGTCCTCGGCGGTACTAACAGTAGGTCGTAATATCAGCAAAGTGTTACAGTCGACCATCCAGATAAGTTTCCCGGTCCGTGTTGCGGTTTCGTGGAGAACCTTGGCCATTCAACCGCATCCGAGCCGATTCGGACGTTCAGGCACTGACCAGCATCGATACTGCGATGCCGACGACGCGACATGCCATTCCTGACTACTATCCGCTAGTCAGAGCCCCAAGAACTCTCTTCTTTAATCCAGTTTCCAGAGCTTATGGCCGAACATCTATAGGACAGTCGCACGCAATCCCGCACTATAGGTGGCGTTTGTTTCCATAAAAATCGACCCTGGTTCAAAAGTGGTTTATCCTTGTCGATCTTTCGTACGCTCAGCTGAGAAAGCCACAGTCTTCTGTATAAACGCCACTCGATTTGCTTGGCATGCGTCGCAGTATTGCTGGGAAGGTACGGAAGTCAAGTGTTTGGGCACAAGGTTTGACAATCGGTTGTTAAGGGGCCTCCTCCAAAGTAATCATTCCGATATAAGTGTGCGAGGAATCTTGTTGGACTGGTGCTGTTCGTCATTATCCTTATCCTTCCCCCCTTGTCCACAACTTCTCATTCCTCTCTTCGTTTGGGTGTCACGAACTTGCTCGAGTTCCTTTCAAGTGCTCGTCCTGAAATATGACTGCTCCTGAGATTTCTATTGATGAGGCCTCGCTCTTGGCAATGATAATGGAAGCAATACTGTATGGTAAGGCAGTTGTTAATGACAATTTGTTTTGGGTCAGGCTAATTCGTCTTTCCCTTTTGTCTCCCTGCAAGGCTTCTCGCTCTTAATGTTCGGAGGGACAATTTGGACTCTGGTATTTCACCCGTCTACTGATCAAGTGAATCGTAAGATGCTCGTGATCGCATGCGCGCTATTGTTATTTGGCACTGTGGTGTGTGTCGCTTATTTCCTGTCTGATTAGTACTAGACGCGGTGGTACAGCATCTCGTGATCGATATCATAAGGGTCACAGAGGGCTTGATATTATACAGAGACATCATCCCAGGAGGACCCATCGAGTATTTTGCGAATGTATCACAGTGGACGTTCGTGTACAAGAGCTACGTGTATACTGCGCAGACACTCGTAGGAGATGGCGTGATCGTGGGTTCTCTCTTGGATCGGATTCACATCACATGTTGATCTACCGTTCACAGCTCTATCGCTGTTATGTGGTATGGCAATCTAAACTCGTCATGATCCTGCCTGCAATTCTCTGGTGTGCTGTTTTTGGTGTGTATACCCAGTATTGAAGGAGAAAAAGAGTTGTTGACAATTACCCAAAGTAACTGGGATAGCAAGTCCGTATACTTCATCCCAAGTAAGGCAAGATGAGATCCTTGATGCAAGTCTCTCGAAATGGATTACATCGTTTTACGCATCGACGTTCACAACCAATCTATTGACCACCCGTATGTACCTGGATGTCGAAGCACGTTTTCGGATTGTGTTTAACTCTTTTCCAGTTCTGATTGCTTACCGTATTTGGTATGTCGATAAGAAGGTCGCAGGGTTACATGGGTGTGGAAGGTCTTGGCTACAGCAAACGTTGTACATCATGTTGGATTCCGGCGTGATTTATTCGTTCACCCTACTCGCCGCATTGATCTGCTTTTCTACGAAAACAGTCGGGCAATACGTGATCTTAGACATGGTAAGACAGTATGTTCTTTCTCTGTAATGTCGGATTTCATGTTCAAATCCACGTTTCCTGTCTGGCAGATCACGCCCATCATCTCCATCACATTTTACATGGTCATCATCCGAGTCGGGTTGGCTAATTGGACGAACCAGACGACGAACACGCTCCCGTCGAAAGCTCCGATCACCAGCAACAGTCTTCGTACAGACCAAAGGAAAACGGTAGAGCAGATCCACGTCCTGAGGCAAGTAGAGTACAAGATCGACAACACCCGATGCTCGCCGATAAGTTGGATGGATGGGGAGAACTATCGGAGTCATACTGCGCCCGTGTAAAGTGATCTGAGTTCATCATGTATCGTGGAGCCGAGGCCGATCGTTTCCAGCGTCTTGTGGGTGGTGCCGATAACCCATCCCCGTTGTCAGGAGGGTTTGGGTGTTATGTATTAGATGTCGTTTGAGCGCTCTTTTGTTAACCTCGCTTAGTACCAGTAGCCAGATTGTAGAAATAACTTGTATCCAACATAAACAGGGCGAGTCTTGTCTTCTCAATTGAATAGGGAATCAACACTGGCCATGTCGATTATTATTCTCAAAGTTCTGACAGAGCAGTTCCTTGTACGCACGTGATTTCAGGCTCCTTATGATCAGTCGATATACATATCGTGAGCCAGGGAGAATCATGTGTGGGCCTTCGTGTGACAGAACCGTTCTGTTCTCGATCACCTCCGCAAGAAATTTCAATGAGTAAACCTCTGTAAAGTAACTTCGAGCATAGCATGAGACGCAGTGAGTCACGTCGTGATCCCTGTCGACGAAAGCTGGCAACTCAAGTACTCACACTCTGGATCGAATTGCCGATCTGTGTAGTGTTTCACTATGGAGCATCGTTTCAAAGCTCGAAACGGTGATCAGCCACTATCGGCGTACGTCACGCCTAAGTTGCGCGGAACTTTACGGGATGGACAGGTACGCGCGCCCACCCAGTTGTCGATAGAGTCTTCGCAACATTTGACACCCGTTTTCTTTCATTCAAATCGGATTTCCTTATACTCTAAAAAAGCCGCGATTGCACCGAGTGTGGCTGTAGGAGCCAATCTTCACCGGCCCATGGACCCGGCACACGTCATCAAACGTCACCCATTAATGCGAACGGAAGCAGTGCGTGTGGGCACACGGTTTGATAAATGTTCTCAAGTGTGGGGGGAAGTTTCGGCATCTCTGATTGTCCTGATTGTCCCCCTTTTCTCTCCCTTACCTTACTATTCCTTATCCTATTTAGGTCTTATTCACTTGCTTGACCCCCGAAGGAATGGGTGTTCATGACATCTCAGTGGACAAAGCAGCACTCTTGTCGACGGAATTGGAGGCAATGCTTTATGGAAAGATACTTGCCGAGGATCGGTTGTCTCGAGACAGACAATTTCAATTCTTTTCTGAGCAGGGTTCTCCGTGTTACGTTTGGAGGGACGATCTGGTCGCCGGTTTCCCAACGGTTTTGGTCTGCTGACCAAGTGAACCACAAGACTTCCGTAGCAGCATGTGCGTTGCTGTTATTCATCACTGCGGTGTGTATCTCTTCATTCTCTAGACAAGCATTGATTTCTTTGTTGCGTAGCATGTCGTGATAGATGCTATCAGGCTAGCGGATGGTTTTATTTTATATCAAGAAACCTTCCCAGGAGGATCCATTAGGTACTTTACAGACATGTCACGCTGGAACTTTATATGCAAGAGCTATATGTGTAGTGTACAGATGAATGGTGTCGCTGTGGGCTTCCTTTGGGTCCAGGTGAATATTCTATACTCACATGCTGATTACAGCTTTACCGCTGCTATATGGCATGGAAATCTAAACTCGTCATGATCTTACCTGCAGTTTTTTTGGTGGAGCGTTCCAGGTGTGTTTATGCCCATGGTTGAGGTGAAAATCATTTACTGGCGATGAGCACCTGTGAAGTAACTGGAGTTGCAACTCCGTGCATCATGGTATGTCAAAAAAGGCTGCCGTGTTATACGGTTCCGGAAATACTCAGCTATGGCAAATTTTGCACGTCATATTGGATTCCGACGTGATTTACTCGCTGACACTCTTGATCTGCTTTTCAGCCGGAACTATTGGTCAATACGTTATTTTGGACATGGTAAACCATCATCAAATCTAGCTTAGCGACGTCGATTTTACGGAATGTGTATATATCGACTGACAGATCACGCCCATCATCTCTATCACATTTTACATGGTCATCATTCGAGTTGAGCTGGCCAATTGGACGAACAAGACGAACAGTGCGACCCAGCCCGGTAATCCAATCTCAAACATCAGTTTTAGCATTGGCCCAAGAAGTGGACCGCAAATCAACATCATGACGTCCACAGGACACTGGCATGACAGTGACCGATTCTCAAAAGTGATACCTGGAGGAGGGACTATTGGACCAAACGGGAGGGCCTCACAGTAAAATGTTCCTCATCGGACTTTAGTACTGAATAGCGCACTGCTAGTATAAACGTAATTGCATACCGGCGATACTCCATAAACTTTCTGTGATACTACTTAAGTTACTTTTGTATTTATGACTCGACCAACATTTTACATATATATATAACGACCTGTATAAATTGTAGTGACATTAATCCCTCTCTTCATGTCCGAACGTCATGATCACATCATGACATCAGAATTTGGTCACAGCGTTGGAATCAAATACTGGACCGACAATTGTTTACCTAGCGAAAATAAGAGTGAGTCCCAGCAGAGGTACATAAAACTCCATCGCGAATATTTTTCAAGCAAGTAACCAGGTGGATGCACACACACTTAAACATCGTACTCATCCGATCGGACAAGAATGTGTCGTGAAAATCAAAGACACCAACAACCAAACTGGCCAACTCTGACAGGACAGAAATGGATAAGATATCTCGAGAACTTCTAGGGAAATTTTCCGGATGATCGCGGTCGCTGACGTTGAAACATTGACAAACTAGGTTGGACTTCAAGAAGAAGGACAAGAACTAAGAGTATAACCCCATGAAACGATGGGAGGCGCAATGGAGGATGTCAAGTGAATATGAGACCGTCGGGACCCAGAAGAGAGAAGCTTCTATTCACATAAGAAGCTCTTAGATTGACTTGCTTCACATACATTACCATGAATTCCTACAAAAAAAATTAGGCCGAATAATCCCGGTCGAGAAATCAATCATTGGGCTCGGCTGGCTAACTGATCTGCCCAAAAACGGTTGAGCAACACCCACCGATAAGCAAACCATCACGGTGTTACGTTACGGTGATATGCAAACAGAAGCTCGGCCGAAGTCGTGATAGCATGGTGCTTTGCAGCACCTGCGCTAAGGAGTTTTTCTCAGTATCACAAATCGTAACGAACGAGCCCACCAAGCACACTTCGGCCATACTTATTTACGCTTTAAATTGTGGACATTGAATGGCGCGGAAATACCATCTTGAGGGGCATTCCAACTCAGATGGTCCGTAGCAAGAGATTGCGCCCACACTCACTTCAGTGTCGTAAGTCTGTGACACGGGATGGGATCAATTTCGAACGTATAAATCTGCCAGAACGAGGTCCGATAAAACCATCCCTTCAAGCTGCCTTGCGCGTGACATGGCCCCCGACGTCGATCGCATCGCGGAATTTAGACAGTCCAGCGAGTCTCGGCCTTCCCACCCCTTCTATTCCCCCACTTCCGATGTGACCGCTGACAAGTCGTACAAGTACAATGCTTACAAGGTGCGTTGGATCATGGTCAGTCTAGAGATAAGTTAAAATAAAAATGCTTTTCAGCCTTATTTCCCCATAGTCAGTTGGGAACCCCTCAAGGAAGTCGAAGTCATGGACCGCGGTTTCTTCGCCGACCCGCAGAAGAAAGCCCTATTTAGCGCCGCGAAGAAAGTCCAGCACATTACACCAACTATCGGGACTGAAATTACAGGTATCGACCTGAGGAATCTTACCTCCACCCAGAAGGATGAGCTGTACGTCCGTCTCGTATCACCTCTGAGATCGAGGACTAACGATATTCTTACATACAGTGCCCTCCTCGTTGCCGAAAGAGGAGTCGTATGTTCGTAGACTGCACATACTTACCTTCTCTTCGGCTTACGCTAACCTTGACATAGTCTTTAGAGACCAAAAGTTGAACATTCACGAACAAATTGAGCTTACGAGATACTTTGGTCCGCTTCACAAGCACCCAGTAACTCCTATCCCTAAGGAACCCGGACTCGAAGAAGTTCACGGTCAGTCCGAAAAAAAAAAACATTATTCTCAAAAGTAAGACCTGAAACCTACAATAGTTGTATACAGTGATGGCGCAAAGCGTCCCGACGCCGAGTCTATGACCTTTTCGAAAGTGGAACTCTGGCATAGCGATTCGACGTACGAGATCCAGCCCCCGGGCACGACGTCTCTCAAGCTCATCACTTGTCCGGAGTACGGAGGCGATACACTGTGGAGCTCGGGGTGGGTCAATGAACAGTAAATAACATCTCTTGACGTACGCTTGTGTATGCAGGTATGCCCTCTACTCGTCCCTCAGCCCTGGAATGCAAGCCTACTTGGATGGCCTGAGCGCTCTCCACAGCGCCGTGGCCCAGGCTGATCGATTTCGCGCCGCCGGACTCCATCTTCGTCGCAAGCCCATCGAGACGATCCACCCTGTCGTCCGCGTTCATCCCGTGACGGGCTGGAAGAGCATCTATGTCAATCCGTCGTTCACCCGTCGTATCATCGGCATCCCAAAAGCCGAATCGGACACTATCCTGGACTTCCTGTACCAACAGATTAGTAACAACGCGGACTTTCAGGTGCGTTTCCGTTGGGAAACCAACTCGATTGCGTTCTGGGATAACAGGGTACGTCAATGGATAACGTGCACATAAACGGCCGCGATATCGTAGAAAACAGATTGTGACGCATTCGGGAACGCTTGGCTTCTGGCCCCAACAACGCCATGGCCTGAGGGTAACTCCTCTCGGAGAACGACCCGAATCTGTAAAGGAGTATGAACAAAGAACGGGAAAAGTTGCGAAGGACTGTCAGGCTGACATTTTGAAGCAACAACTTGGCATCGAACTTCCTGAGGGCAAAAAGGAAATATCGAGGGCGCCTGATTATGACTGACCCGCTTAAGTTACCTATACTATTGGATGTATGTAACACGACGGAATGTAGTGTTGATTCAGTTACCTTCACCTGCAATTTTGTAGCATAGATTCCTAGTTCAGAAGTAGTTGTCAAATGGAGGCGGATTGGTACTATAGAACAAATGTGCCGTTACGATTGACTATACTATGCAACCGGATGAGGCAAATGATGGATGGACGGAAGTATCATTCGTCTCTACATTACCACTGACTATACCAATGAACCGTGGGCCCAGTAGGGCCGACATAATATAGAGATCGGTGACGACTCACATTTAGGCGCTCGAGCTCGCCCACTGAGTGACCGCTTCTCCATCAGAACTTGACCACCTGACTAGTATCATATACCGATTCAGAATCAAGCGCCGAGAACGTGTTCCAGATACTAATTTTGCGCCGTGATGTCAAGCTGGTTGTGGCATGCGAACTCGTTTTTGGCAGAGGACCTTGAAGCGGGACGTGACATAATAATTACGCAAACACTTTCGGCCGAAGTTTAAGTCCGAGTTTCGGAATCGAAACATAAAGCCCAGCTTCTAGCTTTTAGCCCTGCGTAATCGAGCATCCAGGATCATGTCATACCAGGACCACCACGACATTTAAAGAATACGGGGCGGCTCACTGCCGACCCAAGTTTCCCTTGAGCGCCATGACGAAATACATAGTACTGGCAAGTAGGATTTCATGCGCCGAAACAGTAAGCTTTCCTGTTACTGGCTATCTCCGAAGCGGCTTTGATGACCAAGTCACACGAAATCATGTCAAGAGTCATTTTGCTTATCGTCAGCGCCACATCTTTTGTGCGGTGAAAAAGCGATGACTTGCCAAATGCAAGTGTTCATTTTCCCGGCGTGTACAATGTCTTTACCAGTTCAACGAATTCGTGGTGTTTGTTTACCGGAGAAAAAAATTTGCAATAGTCATCGGTCCACGCTACTACTTGGAATAATCCTGTCAGTTGGCGACGATCTGAGCTATACCACATGAACCGAAACGCGGAAGTAGCAGAATTGTTAGCAACTCGTTATGGGCCATGACGGGGTTAATCGTGACCTTCTTGACAAGCTGATCATCGAACTGTGGGACACCACCAAATACGAGATCCACGAGACACGTCGTCCGGGGGAAATCGACGATCGGCGAAACAACTTGGTCCCAGAGTTCCCGCAAGAACATTATACTTGAGAAGATACCGAGAAGTTACGCACGGGCCATGACCTCGGAAAAGGCGACCACTGCCAACCAGGCCCCAGGCTGTATCGCGCTGTCAGCCACGTAAGCTCACTTCGCTGCCGCAACAGAAAACCATGCTTTTTTTTACTAGAGTTGTTTTTTCAATCGCACGATATGAGTTCTTCCTTCAATTCATACTGCACTCCAAATCTGAGTAGTACCTCTCTCCGGTGAGTACCATCTGCGAACTTCAAACGATATATATAAAAAGTGGGTCAGTTGGAGATCGCTCTCCAATGCCGACCAAAAATCCCTTTCGCCATCCGGCACTGCCTCTCCAGATCTCCCGCCTCACCTGCCCACCTCTCCAACGAGTGGTCCTTCTTCTCAACCAGAAATCCTGACCTCTTCAAACGACCACGCCCCGCCCCAGCCAACCATAACCGAGATCATCGAAGAAGATCTTCCGCCACCCTGCACGCCCGCTCCAAACGTGAGCATGGGCGAGGAGACCGGCTTGGGACCCTGGCGGCCCTTTCAAGAACCGCCCCGCATCCCACCGTCCTCACGTCATCGCACTTCAGGCAGCACTCGAATCGGCGACCGCCTCTACTGTCATCATCTCCGCCGCTACACCAACTATCCCCAACGAACAACCAAGGCACCGCTGGTTCTAGCTATTACGCTCAGCCGTACTCGCAGTCATCGGTGGCCCCTTGGCAGACGCAGCAGCAGTATCGGCTGCGGCAGAACGCAGGGGATGGTCTGATCGGTGCCCTCATCGATACGGTCCGGGACATTGGGGATGCGGTCTCTAGCATGCATGACGAACGGACAACGGAACTGCGCAAGGCCAATGCTGGGGCATACGCTGTTTTGTATACCAGGAACACG
>JBBPKB010000142.1:0-18577 GCA_038089035.1 Boletellus dicymbophilus
ACCCATGCGGTCTCCATGACTTGGCTGCGACACGGCCCCTAACAATACCAACACGAGGCGTACTATGATTAATGGCTCCCCGGTTCCGCATTCGCTCCCGTGCTTGTTAGTTCACCCACAGAGGAAAAGGCACATGTGGCTCGCTGCGACAGAGGATTACGGTGCTCAGTCCCCCCCTTGGTATCCCTTAGGTTTTTGTAAGAAGAAATAGCTGAGTCGCGATCTTTTCGAGACAGTCAATACAAGCCGAGGAACAACCACAAACCTGTCGTACGAATGTGCACAAAATCCGTCGATGCAGTTGGATCCTACCTACATCGTTTGGATAGAGTTGTACAACTCACGAGCAAGCCACCATCCAACACTTTGAGCAAGTCTCCGTACGTTTGCCCCTTCTTCGTTGTCATACGTTCAACGGTCAGTGTCTGCACGCCAACGAGAATGTGTTCCTAGAAAAGCGACCTGCAAGGACAGCCTCCGAGCTCCTCAAGATCCTTTTCATACAGTAGCAGATGTTCCATCAGTTCACTAAAGCTGACTTACCCACCAACAGGCTCCACTGCACGCCGCGGTATCGAGATGCGGAGTGCGAGGATTAAAGTGCTTCCTATTACAATATTTTTAGTTATACTTATTATTGATAAAATTTTGAGAAATAACGGCGTGTAAGAAGCATTATCATTCCGGGGAACGACGAACGATGCTGCGATCATAATCCATGGTACTACCAGTACGCGTACAGGTATCACATCACTGATATATACATACATGTTCGCTGACGGAAGTCATCATACTAAAAAAATCCACGAAACAGGTAGTAACCAACACAAAGGAAAAAGACATCACCATGTTGGTGGGAGCGACTAATCATCATACACGATCGAAGCAGGACTTCTGTCGGCGTTATAAAGGTTAGCAGAAGGTGCCATACTAGAGTCGTGCTCGGGTCGTACCTCTTTTCAACACCCTATCATTCGAACGGTCAGCCTATATGCACCAAACAAAGACAATGCATACGACCTTATCGTTCCAGCCTATCTGCGCCTTTAATTCTGTCAAACCAAACAATAGGATAACGTCAAAATCGAGACGGTAATAACTGTTCCCTCCGGGAGCTTGTTGGGGACGGAGCGAGTTGGCTATTACAGAAGTGTCGGCGATCACACTGCACATTGTCGTGAAGTTACCTGGAGACCATCATTAGCAGCGCAAATGCCACCTTGATAACAGACTTTACCAGGTTCCTTATCCGTCCAACGAGGATCGACAAGACCCCCTCTATATGCGAGAATAGACTCCCTTACTTGGGTCAGTTCAGAGCGCGCATGTCGATTTCTAAGGAATGAGTGGCGGAATTCTTGTTGCTCTGAAACTTGTACTCCCTATCGTTTGTAAAATGAGGAGAGTTGTTCGTGTACCAAAAAAGACTAGTCCTGACCTTTTTCAGTATTGCTTGGAACGCATTTGGTAACACCACGGTCCCCGACGCTACGGTGAGTTGCGTGTGTTCCCTCTCCAGGTGGTCTGCACGGGAAAAAATATAAGGCGTGTTGCAATCTATACCATACGTGAACCTTGAACTTCGCGATGTGACGAGCGGATCGATATAAGACAATACAGCCCCATCAGCGACAGCCTTGTTGCTATAGATGTGATGAGCACAACCAAGTTCATGTTCACAGACAATACGTACGTTTGGCTCGAAGGCCGGCACAAGTACACGTTCGAAAACGCCGGGTGCTGTTGAAGGCGGTGATACAGGAAGTCACTGGCAGCAAAGCCGCCCACAAGAAAAGCATGCTGCAAAGGACATCGGACCACGCACGTAGCGCGATGCAGGAATCAAACCTCACCTTGATCTGGATCTGCAACCTCGTTGCTGCCTGCTTTTGTTTTTCGAAGGCGTCAGCGATCGATTCCACGGAGGGTTCGAAAAATTTAGCAACGTCCTCCCTGCATGCGTGTTCAAGAGGTTAGTAGAGGTATTCGGCGAGAAGGATGGCTTACCCAGCCAACTTAAGCTGCCCAGAGCGAATATCATACTGAGGATCTTTGTCGCGCACGGTTCCGAATTTGATGTATTGTGGATCGTTGGCGTCGCGGAACCTCAGCTTTGTAGTCTTATCAAAGATATCTTCCATCTGTTTAATGACATCTGGCAACCCATATCGCGCCGAGTTAGCGAGTTTTGCTGTGACACAATTAGTCAATGGCACCCAAAGCGATTGGAAATGCGTACCCTTAAGGAACCTATGAGCCCTCTGCGTGACAAAAACAGACCCTTGGAGGCGACCTGTCGGGAAATCACATGATAAACAAGTAACAGTCCGTCGAAGGTAACTACGACGTACAATCAGCGGGTGCAATCTCCTTGAATTCCCTCGGTGGGGACAGCTTTACGGAGTAAGCGCTCAAATCAACAGTGCCACCCCCAGCGTCGATGACGATGATCCCCTGATAATCTGGCTCCTCCTCGACTTCTTCTCCCGGGCCGTCAGAAACAATAGGAAGGTGAGAAAGCGAATCTGAGGCCAGGACGTTGGTAACACAGAAATGAAGACTTGCTTCTCCCTCCGTCAGTAGATGGACTCGGCCCGCATGCTCTTCGCCGCTGGGAACCAGCCCTGCAAGCTCAGCGGCACGTCGAATCTGTTGCTGCTGTAACCCTTCCCATCCGTTCGGATGGGTGAGAATGAACTCGATGTTGTTCTCCAGAGACCTCCACATGGAAGCACCGCTGGCATGCGATTCGGTGATGTAATTGCGGGTGCAGGTAAACAGGTATCGCATGAAGTCCGCGAGCACCTGAACGGCAGTTTTACCCACGGGGAGGGGCGGGATGTCTTCGTCTCTGATATGCGACGATGCGAGATGCTTCGTTCGCAAGTGAAGTTTCCACCTATCAGCGGCATAGTAAACGAAGAGGAGCGAGCTAGGTTTCTTCTCTGGACTCACCACTCGAGCTTGACCCAATCCTCCTCTCCTGCTTGTTCAATGATATTCTCCTGCAGTGCTTCGGCACCAACAGCTCTCACGTTACCTTCGCGGTCGTAGTACAGAATGGATGGTATCTTGCTGTCTCCTCCGACATGTTCCTGGGCGGGGTACCTGCATGAACCACACGTTAGCACTACCAGCGTCTCCACAACGTCTTGCCCACCTCGAAACACCAAGAACTTTTGGAACCTCGCCAGGGTCGAGAATGCAGTACGAGACCCCGCTAAACGTCGTCCCGACATCGAAAGCGAGCACCAACTTGCGGGTACGGCCACCGTATGGTTCTTTGGAGGGCATGCCGTGAGGTCAGAAAGTTGCTGTACAAGTCGAGGAGACACCACGACTTCGCAGCAAACGCCCTTGAAAACTAAGTCGCCAGAACCGCGAGACACGTGCTGCAAGTGGCTGCCACGCGTCAAGGAATAGAAAAACAGATTTTGCTGTGCCCGCGTGGAGGGTTGGGTACAACACGAGGAAGACCTTCAGGATGGTGTCCAAAGATCTTACTGTTTCCATTCACCATCATTCCATTCACCATCGCCTGTCCAATGTCATGAGGCCTTGGTCAACGAGGCGTGGGACCGTGTTCGTGTCACCACGGAAGACGGAGAGATAGTATCCGAGTTCCGAAATGTCCCTACTAGACAAGTGGGCTTCTCTGCAGCTCGCGAAACTCAAGTGCTACGCCAGAATTTACAATACATACGGTATTTCGTGGACGTCGGTCGCGGTGACTTTTCTTTTTCCTTGTAGTAAATCGCAAGCTGCAACATGTTCCCGAGCGTTCACTCCACCTTAGGTTTCTAGATTTGTCACAGAAGGTGACAGAGATCTTTGACAAATGGAAGGGGTGCATCATGATAAGTGGATATGGTCATCAGAACTTTTGTATTTAGTAACCCTTTTCCACATTCCGCGCACAGTACGCATCTACGGTGGTTTGCCAGCATACGTTACTGGTGTCACCCCCCCTTTTTCAGTAACCAGTACCAGCCTGCATATGTGCGTATAGATTGCAATGATTTGAGTCGGTCCAGTTCTTCGAGGTTCCAAGACGTTCATTTCGTATATCAAGGGCAGGCATCACGCAGGAAAAGGCTGTTAGAACATAAATAAATAGCTATGGAGCAATCCGCAGTAATCCGAGACCGCAGCAGCCGATTACATAATCGTATCATTTAGTAGGCAAGGGGCCTGCTTACAGAGCGGGCAAATGTGCACATCCCTACAACTAATACATTAGACTAATATATAAAAGGTAGCGTAGCAGTGGGCCTAATAATAATTCCTACCGCCCGCATCTTATCGTGCAACCATCTAAGCTTATCATATTCTGACGATTACTACAAGCTACCTCGCGCTTCAACAGCCACCTTAAGCATTTATGCGGGAGATCGTGATCTAGGGAGGAATTATCTCGGTGCAGTATCTGGTACGTCGCGAGAAATGGATTTTTTGACGTATCTAGTAGACGAGACGAGAATGGGACACTGATCAATTTAGAATATGTACTGCGTGAGCTGGTCTTCAATCCTATGACATGTGAAGCAAAAAGAAAAGCGGAGCAGAACGACACATGTAGCGTAACCTTTCAATCAGTTACTTTTTAATTGAAACGAAGCATAGACTTTAATTACAGCCATTCAACTGTCAATCGTTCCCTCAAGTCCTTCATAAAGGTCTGGGTATGATCCGATGGGCAATCGAAATTTTCTGCAAACAACCAGCGCAAATGAGTGCAGTCTCGATACTCTAACCCGGGTGCAAGAACGGCGAGGGGGCAAACTGATCGATTAAGGACCGTAAAGCACCATCTACAACAACGTTGCTGCCAAGAGTATGATGAACATTAATCAAATCTTGACCATGCGACACATACTTAATCTCTGAAGGTCTGTATATAACCACTTCTGAAAACACAGGGTGCGTCTGAAGACTGCGGTACAGGAAATCACTGGCAGCAAAACTCCCCACCAAAAAACCATGCTGTCAAAGGTATTAGTGATGCACCTGAAATCACAAAAAAAAAACACCTTGATTGAGATTCGCAATTTTGCTGCGACCTGTCGCTGCTTCTCGAAAGCATCAGCAATCGCCTCCACGGAGGGTTCAAAGAATTTCGCGACGTCTCCTCTGTATCCGTGTCCAGTGGTCAGTAGTAATAAATATTTGTTAAACAAGCTTGCTTACCCAGACAGTTTTAGCTGCCCTGAACGAATATCATGTTCATTGTCTTTGTCGCGTACAGTACCAAACTTAATATACTCCGCCTTGCTAGCGTCCCTGAACCTCAACCTTGCGGTTTTGTCGAAAATTTCTGTCATTTGCTCAATGACATCAGGCGATCCGTATCGTGAATTGGCGAGTTTTGCTGTCGAAAAGTTCGGTGAAGGGAGGGCCCTCTGAATCACGAGAAAAAATGCTTACTTCTTAAGTATGCGCGGGCTCTTTGCGTGACAAATACAGATCCTTGGAGGCGAGCTGTTAAAATTAACATATGAGATTTGGCTAATATCTGTCACGGAAGACACCACATTCTGCAGGCGCAATCTCCTTGAGTTCTATTGGAAGTGTAGGTCTCACTGAGTATATGCTCAAGTCAATAGTATCCTCCTTGACAAAAATAACGACAATCCCTTGATGATAGGACACCTCCACAGCCCCGTCTTCAAGATCATTAGAGCTAGCGGCAAGGTGTATAGTAGGGATTGGATTAGAGGCCAGCTCGTGGACACAAAAACGGAAAATGGCTTCCCCTTCCGCCAGTAGATGAATTTGACTTGTCACGAGCTGTTCATCTGCCCCGGGAACCAACTTAGCAATCTGGACGGCGCAACGGAATTGTTGCCACTGAGACTCTTCCCATCCATTCGGATACGTAAGAATGAACTCGATACGTTTTTCCACAGAGTTCCACAAGGAATCACCACTAGGATGAGTTTCGATGATATAAATGCGAACGCAGTTGAAGAGGTATCGGATAAAATCTGCGAGAATCTGGACAGCACTTTTGCCCTCAGGGAGAAGTGGTAGGTGGTCTCTGCTACTTAAGGGCCGCAAGTGAAGCATCCACCTAATTGTCAATAGCATCTGTTAATATTGACGCCAAAGAAAAAGCAAAATTCCGTCGTCTCTGCCAAACTCACCACTCGACCTTAATCCACTCTTCATCCTCTGCTATTTCCATAATGTGTTCTTTGAGCGCCTCGGAACCAACGGCCATCACGGCGCCCTGACGGTCATAGTACAGGATTGAGGGTACTGTGCTACCACCTCCGACGTGCTTTTGACCAGGAAACCTGAATCAGCCACGAGCCGGCGTCAGGGCCAAGTGCTAACGATGAAGCGTCTCTGCGGATTTTTTCTTCCCTACCTCGAAACGCTGCGAATCACTGGAACTTCGCCAGGATCGAGTATGCTGTACGAAACACGACTGGACGCCACACCGACATCGAAACTAAGTAGCAACTTGCGATAGGAACCGCGGTATGGCACTCGAACTTCTTCTTGAAACGGCATGTTATGACTGGAAGTTTTGGTTAGTTACTGCCAGTGGTGTGCGACCCAAATTAACTTGTACCACTATACGCTATGATTTTTGAGTTGATGGTAGGCTGGCGCTTGCGCTTTGATAAACAATCGCTTGAGGCGCATTAAACTCCAAAACCTTTGGCTCGATTTGGTTCATCGATGGACGGATCGATTCAAGCCGCTCATATGCATATGTAGGTAGTATTGTAAAGTCATACAAGTAAATATTCGGTTATGCAATTTAAATCATATCCCGGGCACGGTCATCTTGTCGATAGGAATACAAGGTATAAGATACATAGTACAAATTTCGCAACGTTCAAAAGCAGTTAGTGGTACTTACTAGTCTTCGTAAACGATCGAAGCAGGACCTCTATCCGCGTCCTCAGGTGAGTATAGTACATAGACCGGATGAACCGATCGACAAATTCTCACCTCTTTTCCACACCCTGTATGCCATGTGAGTGATGCAATTAATCTGGGCACATCTGAGAAGACAAACCTCTTCATTCCAACTTATCTGTGCTCTCAACTCTCTCAGGCCAAAAAGAAGGATGATATCGAAGCACAGGACATAATAATCAACCCCTCCAAAACCCTTTTTCCGGTGTAGAGAGTGGGAAACCATAGAGGTGTCAGCATATATGTTGCACATTTTGGTAAAGCGTGCTTGTATTTAAAAACTATTAGGATGCATGCATTGGCCACCGCATGACGAGACTCACTAGGTTCTTCGTCCATCCAAATGGGATCAAGAAGATCGCCTCTATATGCGAGAATGGACATTTTTACTTGGTTCAACTCGGAGCGGGAATTCCGCTCTAGTGAAAACGATCGCCGAAATTCTTGCTCCTCTGAAACCTGGACACCCTAGTACAGACTAAATATGTTAGATCATGAGCGAGCGCCTGCCGATACGGACCTTAATCAATATTGATCCAAAGCCTTTAGGTACCAGAGTTTTCCCAGACGGCGAGTTGAATCGCATGTGCTTTCTTTCTCGATGGTCGGCAAGAAAAGGAAGATATGGTCTATTGTATTTTATACCATATGTGTGTCTTGAAGTTCGAGATGTGACGAGTGGATCAATATAGGACAATATGGCACCATCCGCGACAGCCTTGTTACTGGAAAGGTCATTAGGGTGTCAGCCAGTGTTTTGATGACGTGACGGCATACACATGACTTGATGGTCTACACAAGTGCACGTTCGAAAAATTTGGATGCTGCTGGAGACGGCGATACAGGAAATCACTGGCGGCGTAACCGCCGACCAAGAAAGCATGCTAGTAAAAGCGAACCGTCAAGCTACTACTCGATATTTCATCATGGCGCGTCAGTAAATCACCTTGATTCGGATATGCATCCTCGATGCTGCTTGGCATTGTTTCTCAAAGGCTTCGGCAATTGTTTCCACAGATGGTTCAAAGAATTTGGCGACATCTTCCCTGTATTAGTGTTGTAAGGCCGATAATTGACTTGGAATAGAAGGTATTTCTCACCCGGACAACTTCAGCTGCCCAGAGCGGATACCATATTCAGGTTCTTTATCACGCACGGTACCGAACTTAATATACTGCGGGTCATCGGAGTCACAGAATCTCAGTTTCGTGGTCTTGTCGAAAATCTCTTTCATTTGCTGCACGATCTCTAGCGACCCATATCGCGAATTGGCAAGTTTCGCTGTGGTGGAATGTGGTTAAGGAAAATATCGGAATCATGGGTCCACATACCCTTCAGGAACATGTGGGCTCTTTGCGTGACAAAAATAGAACCTTGTAGTCGGCCTTTGGAAGTAGCATATAAGCAGATAGACGACCGTCGAAAAGGAGAACATTACATTCTGCAGGTGCAACCTCCTTGAATTCTCTCGGGGGGGACATCTTCACAGAGTAGGCGCTCAGATCGATAGTACCGCCTCCAGCGTCAATAATGACAACCCCTTGCTGTTCCTCTTCCTCATCAACCTCCTCTTCAATATCCTCAGTGTCAACGGGGACAATGGGGACGTTGGAGAGTGAGTCTGATACCAGTGTATCGGCGCAGAAGTGAAGACTAGCTTCGCCTTCTGTTAACAGGTGAATCCGACCCGTATTCTCGTCTTCACCCGGAACTAACTCGGCCATCTTGGCAGCACGTCGAATTTGCTGTTGCTGCGCTCCTTCCCATCCGTTTGGGTGAGTGAGAATGAGTTCAATATTATTCTCCACGGACTTCCACAAGGAGTTGCCACTCGCATGGGATTCGATGATGAAGCTCCGGGTGCAGGTGAAAAGATATCGCAGAAAATCCGCAAGAACCTCAACAGCACTTTTACCTGTGGGGAGAGGAGGGATATCTTCATCTTTGACATGCGACGACGCTAGATGCTTCGTTCGCAAATGAAGCTTCCACCTGGAAGAACCTCAATAAACGAAGAGAAGTACGTCAGTCCTCATAAACTTGCCACTCAAGCTTAATCCAGTTCTGTTCTTCCGCTTCTTCGATAACGTGTTCCTGCAGTGCCTCTGCGCCGACTACTTTCAGGGAACCTTGACGGTCGTAGTACAGGATAGATGGTATTTTGTTATCGCCCCCAACATGTTCTTGGGCAGGATATCTAAATCAAGAGCCACACACGTCAGTGTGTCCCACCCGGTATAAATTTCATTTTACCTCGAGACGCCGTGTAACTTTGGAACCTCCCCAGGGTCGAGTATGCAGTATGAGGTACCACTGTACGTGGTGCCAACGTCGAAAGCGACCACCAACTTGCGGGATGAGCCGTTGTACGGCTCTCGAAATGGCATGTCCTGAATTCAAAGTACATTTGATCTGTGAACGCACACGAAAACAGTAGCTGTACACACCAAGCAGTTGTAAGAAAGACTCCGAGGCTGAGCGCTGAGCTTTGATCTAAATCATGATTTCGGATCTCCGTCAGCGGAGCTGGATTCGCGGAGTGAAATTCACGATATGACATGGACACCAGAGTACTGTGATGCATATATATTACATTTTATTTTTCGTATAACTGTCAACGAGCAGTAGCCTAGCGGCTACTGGTCTGTGTATATGATCAAAGCCGGACTTCTTTGTGTCTTTGGATAAGTACGGGAAAATGGACCGTTGAATACCGAATTCTCACCTCTTCTCCGTACCCTGTGAATTGTAACAAAAGTAGTAGAGCCATGTAAGCTATACAGACGTCTGACAATAACATCTTTAGAAAAAACTAACCTCATACATCCAACTTATTTGAGCTTTCAGCTCTGTCAGACCGAAAAGTAAAATTACATCAATTTGCAAGCGGTAATAGCTCTCTCCTTCAGAACCTTCTTCCGGGAGAGAAACGGCAATCGCTGAGGTGTCGGCGATTATATCACATACTTTACTGAAGCATGCTGGCATTCGAAGCTGCCCGTCAGTGAATGTGTTGACCACTTCACTAAACTTACCGGGCTCTATGTCTGTCCAACTGGGTTTGAGGAGATCGCCTTTGTACACGAGTATGGATGTCTCTATTTGATTCAACTCGGAGCGCGAATTCCGCTCTACCCAAAATGATCGTCGAAATTCTTTCTCTTGCAAAACTTGGGATCCCTAGTGTGAATTAAAGTAAGGACTGGTTATGAACAAGTCCTAATCAGGTAAAACCTTCTGCAGTATCGTTCGAAATCCATTCGGCAACACTGTTTGCCCAGACGGCTCGTCGAAGCGTGTATCTTTCCTTTCTTCGTGATCGGCAAGGGAAGATAGGTATGGCCTATTGCATTCTACACCATACGTGTACTTTGAGGTTCGTGTGGTGACAAGCGGGTTAATGTAAGACAATATGGCACCATCCGCGACAGCCTTGCCTCTAAAACGGTCATCAGCACAGTTCGAATCAAGCTGTTAATCAATCACATACCCACGACACGATGGCCTGCATAAGCGCACATCCGAAAACGCAGAATGTCGTGTAAGGCTGTGATACAGGAAATCACTTGCGGCATAACCGCCGACCAAGAAAGCATACTACGAAAAGCAATCCACCAGGATTCACGACGTCGTATGACGATAATTAGTAAAGTCGTAAACTTCACCTTGATGTGAGTATGTATCGTTGAAGCTGCTTGACGCTGTTTCTCAAAGGCATCGGCAATTGCTTTGACAGATGGTTCAAAGAAATTGGCAACGTCTTCTCTGTATAGCGTCAGAATGACGGTGATCGACTTTGAACAGTGTTCCTTACCCATTCAGCTTGAGCTTCCCAGAGCCGATGTCATATTCAGGTTCTTTGTCGTGAACGGTACCGAATCTGATGAACTGTGGGTCGTCAGCGTCCAAAAACCTCACTTTAGTAGTCTTGTCGAAACTATCTTTCATTTGCTGAATGATCTCGGGCGATCCAAACTGAGAATTGGTAAGTTTATCTGTGGCGTATCGCGATTAGGTGTCCTTTCAGATAATGGAAGTACATACCCTTCAAGAACGCACGCGCCCTCTGCGTGACAAAAACTGAGCCTTGCAGTCGGCCTTCAGCGGGAACTTATAAGCAAACATTCGACTCGGACCGTACGCAAATAAACAGGACCTTACATTCTGCAGGTGCAATTTCCTTGAACTCTCGAGTCGGTGGGGACAGCTTCACAGAGTAAGCACTTAGATCGATAGTGCCGCCCCCGGCATCAATTACGATGACTCCTTGCCATTCCGACTCTTCAACCTCCTCATCAGTGTCCTCAACATTCACAGTGGGGACAGTGGGGAGGTTATAGAATGAGTCCGATGCAAGTATATCTGCACAGAAGTAAAGACTGGCCTCTCCTTCTGTCAGCAGACATATTCGACCTATATGCTCGTCGCCGCTGGGAACCAGCCCTGCGATCCCGGCAGCGTCTCTGATCTGCTGCTGTTGCAAACCTTCCCACCCGTTCGGATGGGTGAGAATGAAGTCGATGTCGCTCTCTGAAGAGTTCCACGTGGAAGTGTCAATATCACTGTGAGATTCAATGATATGGTCTCGAGTGCAATCGAAGAGATAACGCAAGAAATCTGCAAGAATCTCGATGACATGTTTACTCTCCGGAATTGGAGGGATATCATCGTCTTTGATGTGCGACGATGCTTGATCCTTTGTTCGCAAGTGGAGTTTCCACCTAATGGCGGCAATTGTAAGTGAAAGGGTGGGAATAGACACGGCCTCTTCTGTAAACATACCACTCGACCTTATCCCAACCTTCTTCCTCTGCCTGGTCGATAATTTCTGGCTGCAGTGTCTCTGCGCCAACAGCTTTCACGTTACCGTCGCAATCATAGTACAGGATCGACGGTATCTTGTTATCGTCTCCGACATGTGCTTGAGCGGGATATCTGAACAAACATTAGCGCTTACTACCACCACTGCAAGTGTTTGGCCTACCTCGAAACGCTCAAGATCTTTGGTATCTCGCCAGGAACGAGTACACAATACGAAACCCCGCTGTACGTCGTTCCGATATCGAAAGAGAGCACCAATTTTTTAGAAGAACCAGAGTATGGCTCCTTGGGGGACATGTCCTGCTAGTAAGTGATCTGTAAACGCACACTCGAGAGCCTGAGAAGTATTGTCGGCACAAGTTGTACCCACAATGCAAGATACATAATAAGGTAAAGGTCTGATGCGATGATTTAATTGGATCCCGTTGTCTTCCTAGTCCGAGTCGCATGTAATCGAAGTCATCGTCGTCCTCAATCCTCTGATACTGGACTGTGATTCTCATTGAGAAGCTTGTTCTTGAGGGTGCGCTAAATAACAATTTGAGTCAGACAGCCCAGTACAGGGCTGCAACGTTGGCGCTTGTTTGGAGTGCCTAACGCACAGTCATACGATTTTACCTCGCGACCATAAGGCTCCGATTCTCAAAATTAACGTAGGATCGCGGGCATAGCGACGAACTAAATTTGCGACCCAATAAGTGTGAAGCATGTGATGGCTGTGGGACGATGATTATCAAGACATACGTACTAAGTAACTCAGCTTCATGTCAATGGATCTCTCAAATCTTCTCAAACCCCTTCTCGATCTTCCGGAGTGGTCAGAATCATACGAATCCGAAATCCGAACTTTGCTAATCGGAGCATTCAACGTATGGCTCGACGTCCCGCGCAAGCAGCTCAGCGTCATTTCGCGTGTCGTGCGGATGCTACATAGTGCCACTCATGTTCGATGACATTGAGGACGGTGCACAGCTTCGGAGGGGTCAACCAGTCGCTCATCGCATCTACGGCGTCCCGCAAACCATCAACACGGCGAACTATGTGTATTTTCTGGGGTACAAGGAGCTCGCAGCGCTGAGAGGACACGGGTCTGCAGAGACAGACAGAGTCATTGCAAACCAAGATTTGGATCTGGTTGTCACCGAAGAGCTGTTGTCGCTTCATCGCGGGCAGGGTCTTGAAATATTCTGGCGGGACACGCTCAAATGTCCGACAGAGGAAGAGTACATCACCATGACGAACAACAGTTAAGTGCACTGTCTGCAGGTGAGGTGCCTATTTCGCTAACGTCGTTTGTGGTAGAGACTGGCGGTTTGTTCAGAGTCGCCGTTAAGCTGATGATGGCGTGTGCGACGAAAAACGTGGCCGTGTAAAAACTTTTTGCGTTCTTTTGGCTTTAATGACAGCCTTTTCATTATAGCGACTATGTTCCTCTAGTCAATCTCTTCGGTGTGTACTTCCAGATCAGAGACGACTACATGAATTTACAAAGTACTGAGGTACATGTTCATTGGTCTGATATAGGCGGACGCTGACCGTTGCATGTACGATAGTATTCAAAGAACAAGGGGTTTGCAGAAGACCTTACCGAGGGGAAATTCACCTTCCCCATCGTCCACGGAGTGCGAGCGGATGAGAGTAACCGCGTCATACGGAGTATGCCTTCATCTTCATGTTCAAAGGCTTGCGCGAGTTGAAGTAAACTTAGACGTGCTTCAAAAACGACCAACAGCACCCACATTGAAACATCACACGATATCTCACCTGCGCGATCAGACTGGCTCGTTTGGGTATACGCTCAAGATTATGAAAGCGCTAGAACAGCAGGTGTGTGTATACCGATGCTCATACCATCTAGCCGCCAATTTTAACGTCCCTCGGTGAATATTTTACAAGGTGTGCGATGAAATCACCCAGACTGGGAGGAAATACCCACCTAGCGGCGATTCTGGCAACCTTGCACGTTGAGGATGACCCAGTAGTCGGGGAAAGTCGAATAGTGTATGATCGTTCGGTATAAAATCGGACACACATCGATACTTTTCAATCAACAAGGTAATATTAATATGCATGTACTGTTGTACCTCGGACAAGACAAGTACTTCTTGGGTACCGGGTTGCTTTCGTATGATGTCGGGTCACGTGTTTGCTGAGTATGAGCGTCACTGAGCCGAACAACATCCACGCACGTTCAAGCCTTTTAGCTATAGGATATCTCTGACCAGAGCATAAGATCGTGATTCGATGTCGTCGGTTTTGTGCAGGGTGATCTCACGTTCTTGCATTGACCGGGCTCGCGCTGCAAAGTGAGCAAGCGTCGTACTTCAAGTTGTTCACTCACCAACGCGCATCACGGACTAGGTCATTTGTCTCAACACACGCTACCAATGGCCCCACTGAAGACGATCTTCCCCTCTCTGGCGTTCGCGTCTTGGAACTTGGTCAACTAATCGCTGGTCCTTTCTGTGGACAACTTCTCGGGTAAACAATCAGAATTGTTGGCAACGAGAACTCGTTCACATTTTCTTCTGTTATCAGTCATTTCGGCGCAGAGGTAATCAAAATCGAACCACCTTCCGTTGGAGATCCTCTGCGAGTATGGCGAGAGCTCGACGTCGACGGCGTCAGTCCGTGGTTTCGGAGCCTGGGAAGGAACAAAAAGAGCGTGGCGATCGACCTGAGGCGGGACGAGGGCAGAGCGTACGTAGGAGCTCTCATATAAGGTGACCTGGCTTGTTCACCGTGACGCGTTCACGACAAAAGTCTCGTGAAGAGGCTCGCAGTCAGGAGCGATGTTGTCATCGAAAACTTTAAGCCAGGGAGTAGGGCCCCGGTTCCGCTGTTGCGTTTATATCGTTGCTAATTCATTCCCTTTTTCAGCTCTCGAGAAATGGGGTCTAGGTCCCTCGGCGCTGCATCCGCTCAACCCTTCGCTTATATTTACCCGGGTCAGCGGATATGGACAGACAGGCCCTTGGTCGTCTAGGCCTGGGTATGCGTCCGTCTGCGAAGCAGAGTCCGGTTTTCGATACATCAACGGATTCGTGGATCCGGAAACGAATTCGTTGTCTGGACCCCCCGTGAGGCCGAATATAAGCCTGGGTGACTCCGTCGCTGGCATACATGCCGCCCTTGGGACAGCGAGTGTCTCGCATTAGTTCGTGCAGAGATACTGTATAACATTGGCACTCAGGTATTGGCACTTCTCTCAAGACAAAAAAAGCTCTCGAAAGGAGAGAAGGGTGGTCAAACCGTCGACGTCAGTATAATGGAAAGGCAAGTTTCCGATTTCTCTTTCGCTGAAGACGTAGGCTGAACCTAAACGAAATAGTATGTTGAACCTGATGGAAGGTATCATCCCAGAGTACGATCGCAAAGGCAAGGTACGAATTTAATTTGACTGTATTATCAAGCTGGCCTTACTTTTTGCTAGGTTCGCGGCCCATCCGGATCTTCCGTGACCGGGATCGTTCCAACCAACGCGTATCCTTGTCTCCCGTCAACCACCACACCGTCTGCACCAACGTACGTTATCATTGGGGCGAACGGTGACACATTGTATGCGCGCCTGATGCGCGCCATCGGTCGCGAGGACCTTATCGGCCCTGATTATGCACAGAATCATCACCGTGTCGTTCGCCAGGTGGAAATAGAGCAAGCGATTTCCGGTTGGACGAAAGTGCGGCCAGCTGAAGAGGTCCTGGACGCGTTAGGAAAGGCTGGCATCCCGGTCGGTCGTGTCGTCGGTGTGAAGGAGATCGTGGAGAGCGAACACGTGAAAGCACGAGGAGCCGTGGAGGACGTGTGGGTCGGCAAGGCGGACGGTGGGTGGAATGTCAAAATGCCGGGTGTCTTCCCTGTATTGGATGGATCTGGGGCGAAGACCAGATGGGCTGGTCCTGACCTCGGGCAGCATACCGACGAAGTGCTAACAAAAGAGCTTGGGTTGGATTCCGAGGAGCTAACTCGACTCCGGGACAGTGGCATCATTGGATAGTAGCATCATTCGGTACGCGCTGTTGATACACATCGGATCTAATCTATGACGAATCGCGATTCCTAAATTGCGTGGGGTTCAGACAGTGTTCAAGTCGCGCCACATCCGTCCTGCTCTCATCTAACAACAGCCTGAGGTGAGCCCAGCCTGCATATGACACTACTCATTTGTTTTCATCAGCAGAAATGTTTGAGAACCTATTGGTGTGCTGAACAAACCTTTAGCAAAAACAACATTTTCTGATGTGCGGCGGGCACTAGCCAGGCTGCAAACTGAGTACGTGTTCGTTAATCAACAATTCATTCGACTTAAATCTATAACCACAAGAAAGTAGTTGCCCTAAGCTTGCTTCCGACAGCATTGTCGAGCTCAGCAATTTGTCGGAGTCCTCTGCCGCCTTCTACTCGCTCGTAAATCTTGATGCCCCCACCGCTTTCCACCTCCTTACCGGCGCCCCCGACGCCACCAACGACGAGCCACTCGTCGTTTTGCCCTCCAAATGCCATCCCGCGGACGTGTCGTAGCCCGGTGCGTACTTCAGCCACCAGTTCTGGATGTTCCTCACCCTTTTTCAACGAGAAAATGGCGATCGTGTCACCCTGTGGGTGTGGGTCATCCCGATTCGAAGTGTAGATATATGCTGTCGGGAACCAATGATTTGGTTTCGGGATCAGTATCTCAGCAGCAGTTATTTGGCTCGGTGTCAGAGGAGGCTGTTTGATTGTTGACACTGTTGTCAGGTGAATCGGAAGCTGCTGCTGCTGCTGAATAGAATCCACACTGTATGCCGCGAGCTCGCAGGTGAGCTCCAGCAGGACGTACAATGTATTTCCTTTTTCGTCACATTCACCGTCAGCGGGGGTTTCGTTTCGGCGTTGCTCCCGAAGATGTCTTACACGTACCGTAGATCGCGACGTGCCGCGGTCCACCACCAGTCTTGGTACGAATGAAATCTCGAACGACCCACACCGCACGACCGTCGGAGCCTTCTTCCTTGGTGAGCCGCCATACTTTATCGGAACCCAGATCTGGCACGAGGAGCTCCTGAGTCAGCGGTCTAAACACCGTCTGGTGCGGGTGTGAGGCCTCCTGTCGAGATGGATTCTGGCCTGGCTCGAGACCGGGCTCGAAAGGGAACGCGAGCGTTTGTAAGTCTGCAGGGCGAGTGTATGGCGGATTCGTGGAGATCGGCATCGTGCCCAGGTTACCGCCACCGTACTGACCACCCAGACGAGAAAAGAACGATGCGCAAAACCGGTGAGACGTCCGAGGCCATATACATCACATGGGTTTTCGAAGGGAGTGTCGTCAATTTCAGTCACATGATCTTTCAAATCAGAGTACGTTACTCACGTTTCCGACAAGTAGTTCGTTCTCATTCACGATCAACGTACACGGGTTAGCCCCACCGCTCGAGCAGGTCACCTCATCGATCTTTCGGCCGTTCCCGTCCTCGTCGTACTTGACCGCGACGATCTGGCCGTCGGGGGCCTGTTCCAAGCATGCAAAAACGAGCGATCTGTCGGACGGATGTGCCTCAATCCACGATGGATAATCGCCAACGTGTGCTTTGGACAGATACGTGAGCGAGGGACCTGCGGTGTTGACGTTCGAGCAGTCTGGACTGGACCGAGCGGGATCGAACTCGAGCGTGTAGATCGAGTCTGTGTATGATCCAACCAGGATCCTGTATGCGGCAGGCATGGTCGATGGGCCGTATGTGATGCTTGGTAGTACGGCGATACTAATATTTACGTCAATAACTTATGTAATCTCACCGATTGGGTTTACACTGTGACGTCATCACAAGATGACGTGTGGGTGGACAAATATTGACAATCTTCCCCACTTTTTTGTTATCTGCCAATGGAGTGGTTGCCATTACTGTTCTCTGTCTCATATAGCTTGGTAGGGATTTGTTTTACTGTAACTTGACGTTGTTTAGAGCCGAAGACCCGTGGTAATCAGACACGCGCCCGTCATGCTCAGCTACGCGACGCCAACATCGCACGCAATCGACAGCTCCTTGTCATAGAGGACTTCAGGCCGTCAGACTTTCCGGAGGTGGTACGCAGAGGACGAACCGGATGTGGACGTAGACGATGTAGGGCACCGCGTCGCGAAGTGGGTGCGTTCTGTGGCCAACGAGGAAAAGGCGGTGCCCGGCGGCGAGCAGAGCGAAGGCCGGAGACGGAGCTCGCCCATCGCAAGAAAGCCTGTCGACGCGGTAGACCGCGTCGTCGAACGGTCGCGTGGGCACCACAATCACCGCAAGCCAGCTCCCTTGTATGGTAATGCATCAACAATGTATTACTTTACTACTGCACAATATCATAGGGGAGTTATGCATTACCTACCCCACCCGACGTTATGTATTTTAGTACAAGTCTGCACCGGCGCAGCCGTTAATATATACAATTATGTAATTAACCCGAATGCGCTGACATCACCAGCCAAATACAGTCACTACTCCTATGACATATCTATTTTGGGAAAATGGTATCTAGAATATTTTCTCCTTCCTCTCCTTCCTCCCTTGTGCTAAATATGCCACATAGGAGTAGGAACACACTATATATGTCATATTAGAGCATACCTACCGCTTATACAATGTTTTGAGAACTCTACAAAGGCATAATGTGGAAAAAAGTGAGAAATAAAAAACATAATCGCATTTTTGATCTACTGCACATATAGTCAGGGTAGCTGTGTTACCAGATACTATATATATATATTATTAACCTATCAGAATTCCAAGTAGCCAGGATGTAATCTGATTAAGATATGATGTGTTCTCCTCCTGGTTCACTTTTGGCTCTGACAGGCTAT
>JBBPKB010000143.1:0-18534 GCA_038089035.1 Boletellus dicymbophilus
GATCACATGCTTCTTGAGAGAACTTTCTCTAGATAAGTCTTCTGAGAATAGCTGACTGCTATTTCAACCTATTATAATGCCTGGCAAAGGTGAAGACCTATTCTAAAAGAATTTATCTATTCCAGTGAATAGTATCTGATTTGTTCTTCAGTCACTCTGACTGAGAGTAAAAGTTGTTCTGGTGAAAATGATCATGGTCCTTGGAGACTTTCATCTTAAGAGTGTATGTCATCTTAAGAAACCATTCTGTTTCTAGAGAGACAGTTGGGTTTTCCTAATGAGTGTCTATACTTAAAGGATTCCAACTATGCACTAAATCCTAAATAAAAATCTTGCTGAAGCAAAGCAAACTGCTTGCCAAAACCTGTGAAGAAAAACTCTTGTATTTGAGACACTTTAACTGTCTTCTTCCTCTTGTGACTGACACTGGGTATCATATTGACAATACCAAAAACTGCATCTCCTGGTGCCTGTAAAGTAAAATCCTAACAATACTATGCTTGGTATAGCATTTCAAAAATTCCTTGTGCATAGATGCACTACAGTAGGGAGCAATGACTCAACCTAAGAAAAGCTGCCCTCATATAGTGTGCTGATATTTGCTGATGGCCTGATAGCCCAATGCAACTGTTTTGCAATATCCTGATGTTCCTGGTGCTACACACCTTGAGAACCTAAGCAATGCTTGCTGTACTAGAGGTTGACAAATCCTCTTTCCTAATAACTCTGACAGATGACACTGAACAAGCAACACAGGTCAGTGCTCCAACTTCTTTGACAGCAATGACCAATCAATAAACCAAAAGGATAGCACCACCACAGATAACACAGGGCAAGTTAGCTTTCCTGAATGTTGCAGTTCTGGACAACAACTGTTATGCTTGGCCCAGGTAGGAACAAGCATAGACTCAAAGGGTGAGAACCTTCATCAGCCCAATGATATTCCAGTCAAAGGGACTACCTTCAAAGAAGGATTTGGATCAATCATATCACATAAGGTGGTCAAGGTGAAGAGGTGAGAGGTTGACAAATGAGCCTTAAGCTGTCATGTGTTGATTACTCAGAGGGACTTTCTGGGGAAGCATCAAGTCAAGAGGCAAAACCTTGAGAGGAAGGTTCCCAATCATACACTTGAATGTCCAAGAACAAGTACAGTTCAAGGGGTATCTTGAGTATAGATTGAGCAGATCTAGCTTAGGGTACAAGCAAAGCTACTCTAGGATCTATATACTCAAGGTGGTCATGCATGGACCAAGATCAAGAAAGGAAAGGGGAACATCATATGAGAAGAAGGTGAAAGGTGATGGGCTGAAGGAGAATCATATGATGTCAGGGAATTCAAAGAAGGAAAAGGAAGTTCATGATTGAATGGACAATCTGGTAATCAGGAATGTATACAGATAAAGAAGAAGAAGAAGAACGGTGATCAAACAGATGATCACCTAATCAGAATGAGTAAGCAAGGGTGAATGACAAAGGAATCCATATTGGAACAGATGACTGTAATCAGCAAGACTAAGCAGGATTGGAAGAAGTAAAAGAAGAAGTCTATGTTGGGATGAACAAAAGCATAATCATGATGACAGCATGAGGACAGTCATTGAGAGGAATCAGCTAAGTCAAAGGACAAAGCATAATAATATAATCCAAGAGGAAGAAGAAGGAAGAGAGGGAGTCTGTATTAGAACAGACAAGAACATAGTCTGGATGACATCATTGGAGAGGTCATCATCAAAGGATTGTTTAGGTTGAAGAATCAAGGAGGAGCATAGGTGAAAGTGTAGTCCACAAAGTAAAGAGAAGAAAGAAATCATAATATTACCCCCTTCATATGGATAAAGTCATCCAAATTTACACAAAATCTAGAGCACCAGAGAGTTATCAGAGGAGAATGGAGGAGGAAGGTTCTCTTTATCAGATTTGTCAAGGGTAACAGTTTCATTCATGTGAGAATCTGGCAAGGAGATGCATTTGGGGGATCCAATGGATGAAGAGGATGAAGAGGCCCTAGTTTAGTGGAGAAGGTATCTCAAGGCAGGACAGCAATAAGAAGGGTGCCTGGGAGCATCTCTTCAGCAGTTAGAATAGCAAAAAAGCCAGCAAGAAGTAAAGACATGTCCAAGTTGATAATAGTGGGCACAAGCCTATTGGTACAAAGAGTGATCAAGAGAGAGTGGGATAGAAAGGTAAACTTCTTTGTCATAAGGAGGTCCACAAGTCAATTGAGGGGAAAGAGTGTGTCAGAGTTGCAGAGAGGATGATGGATCAGTCCATTCAGATTCTAGAAATTCCTAAGCTCATCAAAATAATCCTTCAATGTCATCAGTTAAAGTGGTCATGCCTGACTGGTCAAAGGCAAGGAGGAGAGTGATGCATTGGTGAGCTAGGGTTTTGAGAAGAGAATGTATGAGAATTAGAGAGAGGGATCATTGATCATCAAGACCATGGATGGCACAGGATAAGAAGTAGTAATCTTGAAATGAGTGAATAAGGTGATAAATCAAAGATTCCAGGATGATTATAGTTACAATTTTCTTCTTCTGTTCATATGAACCATACTTTCTTTTTCACTATGTTTAATCCTTATCATTTACCATAGACTTTTTCTTATGATGATAGTTTCCATGAACATCATCTTGATTACATTCTTGTCTATCCCAACATGGACTCTTTGACTCATTATGATTAGGTCATCATCTGTTTCAATATGGACTTCTTTCCTTTTTGCATTCCTAACATTGTATGATTCTCTATCAGCCAATCAGCTATTTCTCTCTTCCTGTATAATGCCTCTTCTTTCCTTTTCTGTCCTTGTTCCATGCATATCATCCTGGCATATTTAAACCTTTGAGTATCCCTACTTGTATTCTCAAGCTAGATCTATTTGAGACTTATAATCTACTATCTTGTCCTCTAACTCTAGGGGAGCTTGCTTTGTTGGACCTTTACTCTAGACTTCATCAATATTGACACAAACCCTTCTTCAAAGGTAGCTTTCTTGAATGTCACTCCTTGGTAGTTGAACAACTTTTTCTTCAAGTCTATGTTTGTTTCTACCTGGACCAAGCATAACAAAAGATCTAGCTTCCTCTTCAATCCACACCATTATTGCTGCAGTTCCTCTTGATTCTTCAACTCAATGATCCAAGCCTACTTTCCTCACTGTTGTAGCAAAGACCTCTTCTCTCACATCAAGGCAGACTATTGATCTACAATTCCTATCAGATGCCTCCAACTAAATGTCTCTGACCTCTGTTTCATCGCCCTGAATGATACTCCTCTGATTCTAAACCAGAAGAATCCCTTCTACATGACTCTGAGAGATCACAGACACTTGACCTGATCTCCCCTTCATCTTTGCTAGAAGAATCTCTCAAAACTCCATCTCTACATGCCTTTGGACTTCTGTTCCCATCCAGAGAAGCCTCACCTGAATCTCTTACTGCAACCCCCTCTACTTCTACAGCACCCCCTCCAATCTCCATTTGCCCTTTCCTTCCTCCATCTATTTCCTGACTCCCAAAACCTACCTCATATGTCTTCTATCAAGGCTATGGAACTCAAAATTGGAGCTCCTGATGACTTTGATGACAGCTATGAGAAAGCCAAAGCATAGCTGCTTTTGGTCAAGATGTACCTCCTGATCAATGCCACTCTTTATGATACTGACAACAAAAGGATAGGTTATGCCCTCTCCTACATGAAGAAAGGTGTGCCCTTGGATGGGCTACCTCATTCTGCAAAGAAAAATTGACCAGATCTACTTCATTGTTTGGTAAATACTCTGACTTTCTTGACCTCTTTGAACAAACCTTCCAGACAAAGGAAACAAAGATCTGAGCTTTAGGAAAACTTCAAAACCTGGTGATGATGAAAGATAAATGAACAGTTTGTTTGCTTGAGGACTATGTTGTCCAATTCTCTATCTATTGCAATAACTCTGGGATCACTAATCAGATGATCTTGATCAATTACTTTGCTAAAGGACTCCATCCTGCCCTCTGCTCTAGGATCTACTCTATGGAAATAGTCCCCACCAATATCAACAACTGGATTACCAAGGCTATCCATTTTAGAAGTCAACAGGACATTGCCTTGTCATTTAACAATAAACCCTTTTTGTTTGGGCCCTCTACCCCTATATACCACTCCTTCAAACCACACTATTTTGCTCCAGCTCATGATCCAGATGCTATGGATGTCAATGTCATCCAACTTTCCCACTTCTAATGTGATAAGTACTGTCACAAAGGGAACTGCTTCTATTGCAGAGAGCATGGATATATTGCCTATAATTGCCTGAAGAAGAAGGAAACCAAACATCCCCTTATGCCAAAGAAAACTAAAGAGAAAAAAGTGCAAAAAGTAGAGATAGAGGATGACAATGAAGAACTCCCCAAATTGGAGGAAATTGAAGATGACAAAGAAGATGATATAATAGTAAACAACATCTGGGTTCACTATCAAAAGGGTTTTTGAAAGGAAGTACTCCTTTGATGCAAATACTCCCCTTTTCTTGCAAACATGTTGCTCCTGTATTTGTAGATGAGTCCAAGCATACTTCAATTCATCTTGCTTTACAACTCATTGACCCCTCAAGCATGTTAAAAGTTGTCAACATCACTGCTCTCCTCAATAGCAGTGTAGAAATATCTTGTATTGACTGGGATTTTGCTAAAAAACATAAATTACCTCTGGATTGCCTTGTAAAACCCCTGAACATCTGAAATGTTGATCATTCCCCAAACAAACAAGGGACTATCAAGTTCTCTACTACTCTCTTCATATGTATCAGAGAGATTACTCAGAAATTAACCTTCCATGTCATATACTGTGGATGCAAAAACCTCATACTAGGACATCCCTGGTTAAAAATGATGAATCCTAAGATTGATTGGAAGAAGAAGACCATCAATATTGATGAGAAACTCAACCATTCTATGGACCTGTACTTCTCACACACATTGAACTAAGGAAGATACCTCTTTAAATACTTGTCCTCTCCTGAACAGCCTCCTCCCAAGCACAAAAATTACTTGAAGGAAGAACAACATGTTCTCATAGCCTACATAGGACATGAAGATCCCAACCTTTACTTGAAGGAAGATGTAAAATCCTACATAATTGGCTGAATCACTAAAGCCACCACCAGATACTTCTCCAACAACCAAATCACTAAATGCCTCTGCAAAATTACCCTGTCTACAGAGCCTGTGCAGCAGGCAGAGAGAAAAACCAAAACCTTTCCTCCCTGCAGAATATTCAGACTTTGCTTCAATCTTCATGAAAGAAGCATCTGATCATGTCCCTCTGTTATGCCCTTATGACCATGCCATTAACCTTGATGAAACCTTCATACCCAAGGTCTTGAAAGTTTATCTCTTAGTACCTGAAGAAAGGAAAGCTGCTGAAGACTTCATTGAGGAAAATCTTTAAACTGGTAAAATTGTCCCTCAAAGTCACCTCAAGCATCTCCCTTCTTCTTTGTCAAAAAAAAGGATGGAGGCCTTTGCCCTTGCTAGGGTTATAGATACCCCAATGAACATACTGTCTGTAATGCATACCCCCTTCCCCTAGTCTCTGACCTCATAGATAAACTTAAAGAAGCCATGGTCTTTATCAAATTCAATGTCCAATGGGAATACAATAACATCTAGATCAAGGAAGGTGACTAGTGGAAAGTCACCTTCATCATGCACAAGAGACTCTTTGAACCCACAGTTATGTTCTTCAGGTTAACTAATTCTCCCCTGACCTTCCAGTGCTTTTATGGATGACTTTTTTCAAGATATGATCACTAAAGGCTAGCTAGTAATCTATATGAATGACCTCCTGATCTTTTTCCCAGATAAAGAAACTCATACAGCATGCACCAAAATGGTACTCCAATGAATGAAAGAGTTGGACTTATGTCTCAAATTGGAAAAGTGCAAATTTGTGACCAACGAAGTAGAGTATCCTAGCATGATTATTAAACCTGATCAAATTGTGATAGACCTGGTAAAACTCAAAGGCATCTCTGAATGGCCTGCCCCAAAGAAGGCCAAAGATATTCACTCTTTCCTCAGATTCACCAATTTCTACCAGCAATTTATTCTCAGATATTCAGACATAGCACATCCACTCTTGGACCTGATGAAGAAGAACCAACCATGGGAATAGTCTCTTGCTTGTTAGAATGCCTTTTCCTCCCTAAATGCGATATTCTTATTCCAACTAATGTTGTGAAACCCTTTGCAGTCACCACTGATGATCAAAATACACTTCTGGAGGTGTTCTCCTCCAAGTAAACTCTAATAGAGACTGGCATCCTTGTAGCTATCTTTCTCAAACCTTTCCTGCCACTGAACCCAATTATGATATCTATGACAAGGAACTTTTAGCAGTTATCCATGCCCTAAAGACTTGGAGACACTGTCTCCATGGATCTCCTTATACCATCTAGGTCTTCACTGATCACAAAAACCTGACATACTTCAGACAACCCCAAAACCTTAATCATCACCAAGTACATTGGCTCCTTGACCTTTCTGATTTCAACTTGAGGTTCTCCCACACTCCTGGAAAACTTGGCTGGCCCTGATGTACTCTCCTGCTGTCCCAACCTAATCCCTATCTCAGACACAGATAATAAAGGTGTTATCCTCCTTCTTAAGGACCATTTTGTCAATGTGATTGACACCACCCTCACCAACACTCTTCAGCATTCTTCCTCCTCTGACCCCCTTGTCCTAATCATGAATCAAGGACTAGAGAAACTCCCTATCTAATTCAGATCTTACCTCTTTGACTGGAAATTTGATGCTGGTGTCCTCACCTTTAAAGACTGTGTTTATGTCTCAGATAATGCTGATCTTTGATGCTCATGCATACAAAAACACCATGATCATCCATCTGCAGGACATTCTGGTTACCTGAAAACCCATCAACTTGTTTCTACCTTTTGGTGGCCCAGTTTAGCCTCTTTTGTAAAATGATATGTTGAGGGATGTGCCCTTTGCCAACAAAACAAGGTAAACACATACCCCATGTCTCCCTCTCTCTTTCTGATCCCCTCTTCTGCTTTATGCCCTTTCCAACAGATCTCTTGTGATTTAATCACTGATCTCTCTCTTTTCTCCAGATTTGATATCCTTCTGGTCATGATAGACCATGGCCTTATGAAGGGAGTAATCCTTTGCCCTACCAAGAAAATGGTTGATTTGGAAGGCATCACTCTTCTCTTCTTTAAAAAGATTTATACTCAACTCAGACTTTATGACAAAATTACTTCCAATCAAGGCCTACAATTCACTTTGGCCTTTGCCAAAGAACTTACTAATATTCTAAAATACAATCTATTCCTTTCTACTGTCTACCACCTGCAATCTAATGGAGAAACTGAACATGTGAACCAAGAAGTCAAAATTCACCTTTGGATCTTCTGTGAAACAAACCCAACTTCTTGGGCAGATATGATCCCTCAGGCAAAATTTGCTCACAATCACTGCCTATACTCTGTCACTGGCCAATCTCTGTTTTACCTCATGTGCAGCTATGAACCATGCTCACTCTCCACTCTCCTTGCTGAATCCAACCTTCCTGCTATGAAAGAATGCCTAAAAATCCTCTCTGCCACTCAAAAAGAAGCCCTTGCTGCACATGAACTCACAAGACAAGTCATGAAATCATGCTTCCAGAAATCCTTTACCCTGTTCTCTAAGAGAGATAAAGTGTGGCTAGAAGCTAAGAACCTAAAATGTTCCCTTCTGAACCCAAAGTTTATGCCCAAATGAGAAGGCCCTTTTACAATCACAGACATACTTTCTCCAATCACTTACAGATTATGTCTTCCCAAAATGTGGAAAATCTACAACACATTTCATGTGTCCTTGTTATTGCCCTATCATGAAAACAATGCTCACAGTCTGAACTTCCCAACCCCACTGCCTGACCTTATAGAAAGTGAGGAACACTACAAAGTAGAACAGATTTTACAATATTGTAGTACACTCCAAAACCATGAATTCCTTATCAAATGGAAAGGGTATTCTGTCATAGACAACTCCTGGGAATCCAAGCAGAACTTAAAAAATACCAAGGAAGTTCTTGATGATTATAAAAAGACTTGTCCAAAAGTCTTTCTCCTATTGTCCTCCTCTCACAAGCTCCACCTTAAACATGTTTGCACCATCTTCCTCACTTGCAATGGCTATTGATATCCCTTCAGTTCCCTCCTCTTCCTATGACTACTCCCCTCTATCTGCTGCTTTCAAAACCCATCCTGCTACCATGTCTATTGGCATGCTCAATGCTATAGCTGTCATCTTTCTTAATTCCCATTTCACAATCTACTTAGATACTCTGATCACACTGGGCTCACCCCTACACCATCTGGTTTGCTCCTTGAAGGATAACTCCCTTGCATCCACTACCACTAACTCCCTTTCAATCCAACATGAACTTACCACTCCTGCACATAACCTCCTCACCTACACTCTCTCCTTCCAATGACTCACCATCCTCCAAACTATGGAACAACTCAGAGCACTGGATATTGCCAATGAAGTACAGACACTCATTAATGAGCTTCATGATTCTCAAAGACATGAAGAAGACCCTCCTTGTCCTGTTCCCCCACTCTGCTCTCCTGGACCCTCTCCTCTACCTGCATCTTCTACACCACCTGACTCTCCTCCTCCCTCAGTCACTCCTTCTGCATCATCTTCCCCATTGAATGCTGTCAAAGAGCTAGCTCTTACAGTTGCAGAAAATCCTTATTTTGGAACTCATCCCCTCTCTCCTCAGCACTCCCAGTATGACAAAGCATGCTTCTATTGTAGATGTCTAGGTCATCAATGAGTCCAATTCCTTCTTTACTGATGCCCTTTCTGTCAAGTTTTAGCACCTGGACATCCTCAATATCATTGCCCAGCCCATGACAACTGATGGAATTGCTGTTCTCCTTCTTCCTCCTCATCTTTGTCCTCTCATCATACTCCTCCAAGTACACCCACTGGCTGGAATGCAATCCCCAACTCTTATCTCCCCTAGCCCTGGACTTTTGGTCTAGACACAGATACATTACTGTCCAAACCCTCCTCTCCCAGATCTAATGTCACAGATACTGTGTTCACTACTACCATTTCTTCTGAGTCATCTGTCACTACCTCTTCTACATCAGAGCCTATTAGGAATCCCCATCATATGACCTTTTCCTTTATTCCTGACCATGAGGATAGGATGGTCCACAATTACATACTGTACCTCACTAATGAAAAAGATGACAACAACCTTTATAGGAATGAGGAACCTGACTGGGATGATACTACCTGGGCAAACATTACTGGATAACCTCAGCATAGAGAATGATGAATTTGGTGACTTCACATGTACAAAGGGGGTAATGTTATGATTTTCTTCTTCTTTTCATATGAACCATACTTTCTTTTTCACTACATTTAATCCTTATCATTTAACATAGACTTTTTCTTATGATAACAGTTCCCATGAATATCATCTTGATTATGTTCTCATCCATTCCAATATGAACTCTTTGACTCATTATGATTAGGTTGTTGTCCATTTCAACACAGACTTCTTTCCCTTTTGCATTCCTAATATTGTATGATTCTCTTTCAGCTAATCAGCTATTTCTTTCTTCTTGTATGATGTCTCTTCTTTCCTTTTCTGTCCTTGGTCCATACATATTGCCATGGCATATTTAAACCTTCAAGTATCCCTACTTGTATTCTCAAGCTAGATCTACTTGAGACTTGTAATCTACTGTCTTGACCTCCAACTCTAGGAGTGCTTGCTTTGTTGAACCTTTACTCTACACTTCATCAACACCAACACAAACCCTTCTTCAAAGATAACTTTTTTGGACATCACTCCTTGGTAGCTGAACAACTTTCTCTTTGAGTCTATGTTTGTTCCTACCTAGATCAAACATAACAATTAAAGTATCAAGATAAGCAGTGACACAGTCATCTATGAGGAGAAAGGCAAGAGTGTCAAGCATTTCAGGAGACACAGAAAGTTGGTAGGAATCTAGGGCAAGTTGAGAAGGAACAAAGTTGTAGGAAGAGATGGAGTTGGCAAAGAGATCAATAGCCATTGCAAGTGAAAGAAGCAATGCAGACGAGTTCAAGGTGAATTTTATAGGAGGAGAAGGATGGAGAAGAAGTCTAGGATCAAGACTTTTATAATCCTTAGGGAATATCCTTATCAAATTCAAGTTCTGCTGGTCATACAGCATACTATGAGGTCATAAGACTCATCATATCTCAAATCATTCTTCATCATCAGCAAGATCTGATGATGTTGGAAGATTCCAATCAGAAGCATCTTTTCTCTAAGGGAAAGATAATCATGGAAGAGAGGATCATGTAGATCAACCACATTCAAGGAAATCAGAGTTCAAGTCTAGACCATCAAGGGATAGGGTGATAGTTCAGTGGTAGAAAGGAAGCAATTGTGGTTTTATTGTGGAAGATCTTCCTAGTCAAGGAATGAGGCAGGATTCAAAGAAGATCTGAAGGTGTGTTTCAATTTAGTAGTTCATGTGTTCCATGTCATCATCAAACTCCAAAGAAGGGATCATCAAAGAGAGGAGTTTCATCAGTTCCTCAGCTGAGGTGTTCAACAGGGTAGGATCAAGGATTGCCTTATCAAAAGGCAGAGTATAGGGTCATTCTTTTCATGAAAAGATGGGGGGGTGTCATCAGGGTTGATAGTTGTCATGGGTAAAAGTGTGAATTACCCCCTTCATAGCATTATGGTCTACCACAACCATCAATTCATCAGCATCAACAAAAAAGAGGGAGGTTGAAGGTGGTATAACAGTGCCTCAAGGTGGTCTTTCCCAAGGATGTGGGAAGCATCATCATTTATTGGAGGAATCTGGACAATAAGTCTAGGTCCAAGGAGATAGTGGCATCAGGTTGTCAGGGTGATTTACAAGTTCTGTTTATCATGAATTCATATCAGAGTGGCAAGGGATCAAGCTAACTAAGAAAGAAATATCACAAGAGGAGAAGAGTACTATCTTACAGTCAGGAAACCAATCCAAGGAGCAGGATTTCATCATCTAGTCCAGAAAGAGGATCATGCTACAACCAGGTAGCAGGAGAATCAATCATCAATGTTTGCAAGGTCAGCAAACATATTTCAGGGTCAAGTACTCCCTTCTAGATGCAAGAGCAGTACAAATTGGAGGTCAGTCAACTTTATTGTGAGAGTCAACAGGATTCATCAAAAGAATTGTAGACAGTTTATCATACATCCAGGCATGCACTACAGAGGGTGACACATCAAGAGTCATAGACAGCTTATAATGTGTTCAGGCATTCATCACAGAGGATGAAATTAGGGATCATAGACAATTTACCAGATATCCAGGCAAGGATCAGAGAAGGTTCCCATCATGTCTAGGAAGTAGTTGAGGTCTAGAATAGATCAGTTGCATCATAGGATGTCAAAGTCAGTGACAAGGGTCAGATCATCATCAAGACATTTCAGGATCAGAGGACCAGGTACAAGATCTGAAACAGTTTGTGGATATCTGGTCTGCTACACCAGAATTAGATCCTATTGTTGGAGAGGGAGATCTGTGATAAGAAACAACAACTTGGCTTGTGACATCAATCTCCAATCAGAAGATCCAATCAGGACAATCACAGAAATCTTTGTTGTTCCAACAAGGAGGAACGTGCAGCTATCTTTGCAAAAAAGTAGCCAGGGTCAAAACAGTACCTTTTTGTTGTCAATGGAAAGGGCTAAACTCATGATCATATCAACAGCCAAATCAATGGACATCAGCTTTCACTGGCATCTTTTTTATCTAGGGGAAGAGCAAAAACCCCAATATTATCACATTGGCCAAATCAATGAGCATCAGTATTCATCAAGGGAGTACCTTTTTTATCCAGAAAGGCTGAAAACTGAGAGTCATCATAATAGCTGATCTATGAGCATTAGCATTGGTCAAGGGTAAGTTTAGACTGCAAGCAATTGTGCTTCAGCCATGTTGTTGACTTTCATCAGAAGGGGTCAAAGTCCCAATCTTCAGTTCAATTGTCTGTAGGTCAAAAGAAGTCATCATAGAAGGTTCATCAGATCATGGCATGGGGGCATTGCAGAAACAGAAAATATGGTAGGCAGAGAGAAGGTGGTGATCAGAGAAATGGTCAGGCCATAATCAACAAGACAATGATTGGAGATGACAATTTAAGAAAGTACAGTATCAGCACAAGATAAAGAAAGTCAAGATTGGATCAGGAGACCAGGAGGATGGTCTAATTCAGGCAAAGGGTCAGTCTTCAATTCAGACAGGAGATCAAGTGCATTCAGCACAGATCAAGAGTGCCCAAACTCCAGTGCAAGGATCATAAGGGTGAGGGGATCAATTATCAACAAGGGCCACAATGAAGAAGGTAGTTTCATCTTGTTCTTCTGCAAGGATCAGAGTAGGTCAGTTTTGGTGTTCTAATCACATCCAGGGATCCATCTGCAAAAAGCAGGCTCCAAGGAATTCAATACCATATTACAACAGCATCTGGGGACTTCAAGGATGGCTGAGAAGACAGGAGTCATCTAATTGCATGTTTGGAGACACAGCTCCACCAAGTTGGCTTTTATCATAATGGCTGTGTCAAATGCAGCAACATATCAAACAGTTTATGGAGATGTTGCTCTACTGGATTGGATCAAAGACATCTGCAAGGAACAAAGCAGAGCATTGGATAGTTGTCAAACTGAGGTCAAACTAGAGTGCTCAGAGTAGCTCTGATAAACTCTGGATGTTGGGGGTGGATGGGACTTGGCTTCACCATATGTGGTGTGCCCTTACAAGGGATCTGGGGTCCTGAATTTCAAAGGATCAGAGGTCATGGATAAAGTCATAAATGACTATTCAATGAGTCGAGGATTGGAGGGGCATCAGTCAACAACTCAGAGAGAGATAGAGTCAAGGGAAGTTTAGTTGATATTCAAACTGAGGAAATACAACAGAGAGTTACAAGATTTATATATGGAGGAGAAGTCAGAGTATAGAATGTGAAACATCAAAGTAAGGAATATGAAACATCAGAATAGTATGGATATTGCAAAAGAATAGACAGACAGACAGAAAGATGATAGATGTAATAAGAAAATGTCAGATGTGATGGAAGAATGACAGAATGACAGAATGACAGATAGAAATAAGAGAATGTCAGGTGTCAGAAATAAAGGTTTCAATATCATAAGTCTGAGGTGAAAGAACAACAGGGAATATGAAATAAGAACTAGAAATACAAATAGAGAGTATTCTGGAAATACTGGAGTTGGACTTGTGCTCAGGATATGACAATAGTTTAAGGAGATTCTATGGGAATCAAGGAAGTATTCTGCAGTTTAAGGAGGTGCTGCTCCTGGGAGTTCAGATTAAAACTTCAGTTGCAATACACAAAGTAGCAAGTTGAGCAATTTAAGGAGGTGCCACTCTCAGGGATTGAATTGAGGATTGGCTGCAAAGAACAAAGCAATATATCAAGTAGTTTATGGAGATTTCACACCACTGAGATCAGATCAATTGCAATGATCAAAGTGACTTTCAGGTAGTTTAAAGAGATTGTGCTCCATTGGATTGAGATCATCCACAAAAGGTCATAGCAGAATGTCAAGCAGTTGTCTGGGGATGCTGCCCCAAAGGTCAAGATAAACCACTGAGCAAAGTGGCTTTCAAGTAGTTAAAGAGATTGCACTCTAATCTGGTGTTCTAAATCAGATGACTGCTAAGACAAACTGGGCAGTGTATCTAGTTTAAGGAGGTTTTGCTCCTCCAAGAATCAAAATGGCAACCATCACATAGAATAGTTCCAAGGTTCTTCTGCTACTCCCAATTAGGAAACCTGAAATTGAAGTAGTAAGAGGTTCCTTTCTGCAATTGGAAAATCTGAAGCTGAAAGCATAAGAGGTTTCTTTCTGCAACTTCCTATTGGGAAACCTGAAGCTGAAAGTATATGAGGGCTCTTTTGCAACTCTCTATTTGGAAACTCGAAGCTGAAGGAGTACAGAGTCATTGTCATCATCATGACCAAGAGCATGGTCAATCAGTACAGTTTAAGGAGTTGTCACTTCATTGGGATCATTAGACAACTGCAAGAAACAAGGTAGTATATCATCATGTTTTAAGGAGGCAATGCTCCATCAGAGACATCACTGCAATGGGGGAAAGGCAGTTTATAGGCATAGTTTAGGGATCTGCCAGTCCATTGAAGATCTGAAAAACATAGCTGCACAGAGCAAAGCGGCAGTTCAGTGCAGTTTTAAGGACATACCAGTCCTTCAGGTTGTCATCAGCTACAGAGAGCAAAGCAGCAATTCTGCACAGTTTAAAAAGATGCTGCTCCATCAAGTCCTCATACTACATCCATAAGAGAAAGAATCTTCATTGTCTTATGGCAATATCATCTTCAGGAGTCATCCAGTGAGGAGAGTGGGGTCCTGGCACTGCAACAGTGAGGGAAGCAGTTTTCATTGTCTTATGGCATTGGCAAGGAATTACCATCTACAGGGATCATCCATGAAGAGAGGAGAATAGGGTCCTGGTGCTCTGATATCAAGGAAAGGAGTTTTTTCATCAGAGGGGCCACAATGTCAACCAAGCAGGTTGTTCTATCAAGGGATTGCAATAACAATAGTTGATAGTTGTTCAATCAGGTCATCGTTCTTCAGAGTCAAATCAAAAGATCAAGGAGGACTGCAGCAACAATGGTGTGGGTCAGAAAGGTAAGCTAGATCTTTTGTTATGCTTGGCCTAGATAGGGATGAGCATAGACTCAACAGGTGAGAACCTTCATCAGCCCAATGATATTCCAGTCAAAGGGACTACCTTTAAAGAAGAATTTGGATTGATCATATCACCTAAGGTGGTCAAGGCAAAGAGGCAAGAGGTCAACAAACAAGCCTCAAGCTGTTATGTATTGATTACTCAGAGGGACCTTCTGGGGAAACATTAAGTCAAGAGGTAAAGCCTCAAGAGGAAGGTTCCTGATCATACACTCAAATGTCCAAGAACAAGCACAGTTTAAGGGGTATCTTGAGTGTAGATTGAGCAGATCTAGTTTAGGGTACAAGCAAAGCTACTCTAGGATCTATATACTCAAGGTGGTTGTGTATAGACCAAGATCAAGAAAGGAAAGGAGAACATCCTATGAGAAGAAGGTGAAAGGTGATAGGCTGAAGGAGAATCACACAATGTCAGGGAATTCAAAGAAGGAAAAGGAAGTCCATGATCAAATGGACAATCTGATAATCAGGAATACATATAGATAAAGAAGAAGAAGAAGCATGATCAAACAGATGATCACCTAATCAGAATGAGTAAGCAAGGGCAAATGACAAAGGAATCTATGTTAGAACAGATGACTGTATAATCAGCAAGACTAAACAGGATTGGAAGAAGTAAAAGAAGAAGTCTGTGTTGGGATGGACAGAAGCATAATCATGATGACAGCATGAGGATGGTCATCAAGAGGAATCAGCTAAGTCAAAGGACAAAACATAATGAAATATAGTCCAAGAGGAAGAAAAAGGAAGAGAGGAAGTCCATGTTAGGACAGACAAGAACATAGTCTGGATGACATCATTGGAGAGGTCATCATCAAAGGATTGTTTAGGTTGAAGAATCAAGGAGGAGCATAGGTGAAAGTGTAGTCCATGAAGTAAAAAAAGGAAAGAAGAAAGAAATTGTAACAATGACCCCTGCTGATTGTTCTCAACAAGCAGCTCTCCTGCTTGATTCATAGCTTACAACTTCTCTCAATGGATAGTGCAATTGATGTCTCAGTTCACTTCCCAACTGATGATTGACTAGTGTCCACAGTGCCTTGACTAGTCCTGCTATCAATTCTGCCTCTTCTAGCCTTATACTGAAATGCCTTGTGGGACAGATTGGGGTCTCCAGGTGTTGTCCAGGTAACCCTTTCCCAACTTCACCTGACAATTCCTCCTTACAAGAGTGGCAACCAGCTCTGCCAACTCAGGTTTGGTGATTAACACCCAGAGAAAGAGCAAAGTAACTCAATGCTCTTCTTTAAACTGAAAGATCCCTTGACAATGATTTGTCCAAGATCCTGATGAATGAAGACCTTGCTTGTCTTGTAATCCTTGATGAATACACAGTTGTTTCCAACCAGGCAAAAAGAAAGTAGGAGGAGTCCCTTCTTGGTTTTATCCAAAACTACTTGAGGTGAACCTCACTGGAGTTCTAAGCACTTTGTTTGTCTTGCCAAGATGGTACAAGAGTGGGAGATGCTGGATAACCTCCAATGCACAAAACTGATTGTTTCATCCTGCTTCAGGTAGCTAACCTTCCTTGATGTTTGTCAACCAAAAAAATGAAAGGTGGAAGTACAAGTTCTAAGCTCAAAGAGCTGGTTGCTAAAGCATTGGTGTCTACCAGTGCTCTTTGGACCTAAGAAACAAAGACTTCTTCTGTCTATACTCCTGCTTTCATCCAATGCACCATCACAGAGAGTACACCTGTCCAATAGTAAATAGTCTTGTTCTAGTAAAACAACCCACAAAGCCATTAAAGTCAATGTGCTGAATGGAGCCATTGTAAGTTGTGCAGAAGTAAACACCATTAGCCAACTAGTCCCTAAGTTACTCAGTTAAGAGTACCTAGTGAAGAATCCAGAGATATCTTTGTGAGGAGATATCAAAGAGAACAAGACTGAGGGGCATTTGGTGGTGGCATCACACCTTATATACTAAACTAGGGTTTACACCTGTTTGTACATATGTGGTCCAGTTTATACATTAAGCTAAATACACCATTGGTGCTGGGTTTGAATATACATAGCCAAGATAAGAGTCTATAATGCCATTGGGCAGTATAAATAGAGCATATAGGTTTGCATAGGTTTGACATAGCCAAGTGGCCTTGAGGCAGACAGCTGAGCACAGGTATGCACCAGTTTGCATAGCCTTATGGAAGTCCATGCACAGGTTCATGCACAGCCTGGATAGGAGGGACTAACACTATTGGCCAGGGAATGTAGGATTAATGAGCAATATATGCTATTGAGCCAGAATAAATAGGATCAAGATATAAATAGCATGGGAAGCAGAATGGAAGCAGAAACAGATCAAAAGGAAGACCATAGAGGTTTTGTATCCATATATGGATATACTGGTATTGCTGTGGAATGTGGGAGCAGAAGTGGAGATCTGATGGAGCATGATTCTATTGAGTAGATAATGCTAGTGGTTGAACACTGGCATATGGGGAGTGTGGCTGTGTTGGACAGCCATGCATAGCCTTGTGGCAATGTGCTGGGAAACCAAAGGAGAGTAAAGAAAGAAAGAGATAGAAAAGGAAAGGTAATGGGAATGGCAGGTAAAGGCATAGATGGAGTATGGATGCTGATATAAATAAGAGAAAATAGAGATAAATAGAGGGAAAGAGAAAGGAAAAATGCACCCATAAAAAGGCCTGCAAAACCCATATTGTAACAGGAATCAAATTTGCTATCCAGCACCAGCCTCCTGCAGACTCAAGCATAATTGATCCATTTCATCACTATCTTTATTTTCCAGCTCACTTACATTCTGTAGACCTGGATCCAAACCTTGAAATAGTTAATCCTGTATTGATTGTGTCTCACTTTACTTAGTGGTGCTTCTCAGAAAGTCACATAGTTGTTTTGGTGTTGACCAAGATACCTATTCATTGAACTCTTGTGTGTTAATTGATTTATGCCTGCTCTCAGGACTAGGGAATGTATTGGAGGAGTAATGACATAATTGCACTATGTAGACCTGGCACACAGTAACTGCTTATTTGTAGTGAACACAATTACTCTAAGAGTTTAGAATTAGCTGCTTCAATGGGCATTGAATGGGTGCTTAACAGGTACTGAGCAAATAGTTGGTGCTCTGTGCATGCCCAACAGCTCCTGTGTAAATTTAAATATTTAATTTTATGTCAACATTTACAGCTGATAAAAACAAAACATTTCTGAATGTAGATAACCTATCTATTTTAGATAATATTAAGTGTCTCTATCAAATACAATATTTTGTGACTGAGGACCATGAGATTGACAATGTCAACTTATCACAAACCTTATGCTGCTCTTGTAATATATTTCCTTTTATGATGCTGATAATTTTCAACATAAATTCAGATTAGGTGCTGCATTATTGACATGCCCATAATATTAAATTTTATGTAACTTGGAAATGATTTAAAATAATCCAATATATTCTCGAGCACATTTAAAGGCACTTAAAATGTGAAAAACCGATGTGTTACATGATACACGATGAACTAGTCTCGATCCGAACGAAAACCTTTCTTGGAATTCTCCGGTGACAATAACATTCGGTCGAGGACTACACCATCGAGTCACACATGTCACGCTTGTATCCAAACTAGGACAGAAAACTGATTATATGGGGATATGATACAACATCTGTCCATTTTGAACATGTCGAGACTAGCGAGTTTGATATGAATAATTTTTAGATGTCCAGTACTACTGTCCACTCAAGGTCAAAGCT
>JBBPKB010000144.1:0-18417 GCA_038089035.1 Boletellus dicymbophilus
GGAAATCCGACTTTCAGGAGATCGAGATCACACCAATGCCCAACATAGCTCTGCACAATTCCCAAAAATATATCATATTCCAGCTTTTCGTCACCGGCGCTATTTTTATGCTACTTGTAATGTTGACGTGCTTCCATTCTAAATGGCATATGCTGAAAAGTCGCGGCTGCTGTCCTCTACTGATAAGATCCAAGCCGTTCTTGCAGTAGGTCCGGGAATGGCATAAACTGTGAGAAACCGTTTAAATTTACACTGAAATGCATGCACAAATACATTTATACTTGCCAGCTTTGAAAAGTTGAACGTAGTGTGAGACCAGTCCGGTACCAATCATGTATCTTCCTGCGATCTCTTTTACGAGACTGAGTTTTGTAAAAGGGATCAGCTGGTCAGACGGTCTTGGGCTGCTAAACGAGACCACCATTACTGTCCGTCGACAATAGTGACCAGCAGGAGATCGTTTAAGGGGTCCAATTCAAATCAATCTGTAAGCTTTCCGCCGGAAACCCAACAAACCTAAATTCTACTAGTAAGGACAAAAACTAGAGCTGGTGATGACAGTGCTAGATAGTAAATAGAGCATAGCAGCAACAACGGTTGTACATTCGCCACTCGTCTAAGGAACGAAACGAAAAGCGCGTACTAGGATAATTCTCGGTCGGTTGTTCACCAGCAACACCGTGATGTTGACTGCCAATCAACAACATAAAAACCAAATATCGGAGGCATCAAATGAACGTGTTAGATTTCGAACGGTCAGGATGTGATATCGTCAAGGGAATGCAACACATACCATGGATCAGGGCTGTGGCGCCACTAATCTCCCGGGGACTATTACCAGAGGCATCGTTGCCAGAATTTTGTGACACCAGCACCTGTCTAGCCGGTACAAATCCGTCTGTATTCGTAGGAGCGAAGCGAGAACTGCGGTCGTGATATAATGATCGCGCAGGTGGGGGAAACCGTCCACCAGATTGTGGAAATATAGATTGGTTAGGTGGCTGAGGGGGCAAAGAAGGGTCACTGCTAGGGCTATGGCTCCCACCAGCATTCCCTGAAATATCGTAAAGCGGTCCAAGTTCATTGAAAGTGGTTATTCGTATACAAGGATGCTGGACTTACGGTCCTCATTTTGGAGCACATCATCCCCACTCGGACAATCAAAGAATTCTCCACTAGCTTGAGAATGCGTATTTTCTAAAAATTTCACTCCGGTTAACTTTTTCTTCGCAACGTGAAATGTAGAATTAAGATCTCAGAACTAAGGGCACTTCTAACTCGACTTATCCTGGCAAGTTGAGATATTTTCCTCGCCTTCTGAAGTAGGGACGAGTAAAGCCGATGATATTTTGAACTATCAAATTCCAAATTTTCGGTCTCTTCGGGATCGCTGAGTGTGAGCGAGTTCTTGTTACCGGTACTGTTACGATCGCGCGAGTCGTTTCACCATACCTGGATCCCCCCTGGAAAATGCTCTTCCGTTCGACATCGGAGGTTGAGGTTGGAAGATCCCCGCTTGCCACTTTATCCGGGACCCTTTTTTACCAGCAGGAAAGTAAATGGGCATGTTTTCACAGTCGCGTCAAAAAAGAAGTGCGGAAAGCTCGATTCTCCAAGAGAGGGGAATTTAAAGTCTTTTATACTTGCGCCACCACCTGCTAATGAGTCCATCGCTCGTATGTGTCTGATCTGACAAATAAATCTACAATGACAATAAGCAGAAATACCCATACCAATCGGGACTTGCATAGAAGGTCTACATTTGACTCGATTTTGAAATCTTGAACAAAAAAAACTGCACGAGGAGGGGTCGCACAAAATATCGCATGCGCAGGTATTATTTATTTGAAGTTGCCAATAATTGTTACTGGTCGCACAGAGGTCTCGACAGAGAAAGACCCGAGTCCTATAGAACCCTCAATAGATGTCAAGCTACTGAGGGAATAAACTAGAGGAAACTCGAAGGTTTGTACGCTCTAAGCTTATCTAATAATTACCATAAAAGGTAACCTAATGCGTGCTAGTGAAAAAATAACAACATTATTTTCTGTATGGGTGCCACGCTAATGCATTTTTGAGTAGCCCACACAAAAGTGTCATTCTCCGCCTGCAGTTAGTCAGCGAGTGCAGCCATTGGAATGGACGGTACGTGTAGGGTTGTGTACGAGTGGTCCGCTAAATAAAAATAATCGCACGCTGTCGCATTAGAGTTTTTCTCAGCCTGAAGGCGATGGTAGGTGGAACTTGCTGTGAGGAGGGCAACTAGTTGTACAAATCCTTGGACCCACCGGTAACTACTAGCATTTTCACTCGATCAGAGCCCTCAATCGATCGACTACTACTACAAGCACTAGTGTTTCAATAAGTTCTCTCCCTAGCACATCTCGAGATAATGAATTGCATTCGATCGGACTACTTGAACTGAGTGTGCTTATATAAGCGATTGTGCCCTTGATTCGCCGACTGTGGTGGCGTGTGAATTGTTTCGACAACATATACTACCAATTGATTTCAGTTGTCGCCGACGCGAATAGAAGTCCTACATAGGTAAGTACGCGACGCACGTGAACCAACCAAAAAAAGCTGCAAGTTGGCCGCTTCAATACCGGCTTCGCAAGTTCTGCCGGATCTAAGTTCTGACTCTGACATATAGAAAGTCGCTCATCTTTGCTTTCCTCGTCACGATACACGTGTTACAAACAGTCAAAGTGGGACAAGTGAACTGTGGTCCGAATGAACAGTGGGTTTTTACTCCAGATCGATGTGATTGGACACATCCAATTTGCTCACCAATCGCAGCCAATGGCGCCATCAGTAATTTCCGCAGTGGCGCTGGCCACCTGACAGAGGTGATAGAACGCTCCGAAGCAATGAAACACCAGCTAAAAGAGAACGCGGACAGCCGGGCGCGATAGGAATCTGGGAAAATAGCTTTACAGTTGTGCTTTCCTGTTCAAGTTGCCACACAGGTAGCCTGTTTGATTTAGTGCAGTGCTAATTATTCCAAAAATTCACCCTTGGTAGGTATTATGTCGATCGTTCGACGTGAAGGAGGTGAAAAAAAAGATACTGAAGGATGCGGATGCCATTACATAGGAATTGCCGTCGCCATCACACCGATTTCTCATACCATTGTAATTACCAGAAGTCTTCTCCCAGCAAGTTTTTTCTTTAGCACAGTAGCGTGAAGTCTTCTGGTGCCTACTTGCCAAATTCTATTCCCCGCGATCACAATAGTATAAGTTCGCGAGCGCCATTGGAAAGGGTCTGACATTATCCCCCCAAATCCACGAACAACGCACTATGACCGTCGACCCATATCCTCAGCAGCTTCCTACCCTTCAGCGGCTGGGTATTAACGAGCCTGCTGTGGCTCCAGCAATAGAGGTCGCAACCGCTTGGTTTGATGCATTCTCGACTGCTATCGCATCGTCCGACATCAACGCGGCTCTTGACCTCTTTCTCGAAGATGGATTTTGGAAGGACGCTTTAGCATTGACCTGGGATTTTAGGACGATCGAGGGCAGGGAGGCGATTCACAACCTTCTCAGTCATCGTCTCGTACCAACGGGTCTCGCAGACCTTCGTCTCAACGAATCGCCCTACCTGGCTCCAGAACTCCAAAAACTCTTCCCTGATCTTGTGCTATTACGTCTTACCTTTGAGTTCGGCACCAAGTTCGGGAGTGGCACAGGGGTCGTTCACCTAGTTCCGGTGCATGGTTCGAAATGGAGAGCCTACACGATTTATACATCCTTACTCTCCCTCAAAGATTACCCCGAGCGGGTACGGTGTCGATGCTTGCGTGGATTGTTGTGGAACTGATTGTGAATGCAGGTTGGCCCTCTCCGCCGCAAAATTTCGGAACGTGGAACTTACGAAGAGAGAAGGCGACGGGAAGTAGACCTTGTTGATGGTAATCCGACTGTGATCGTTATCGGCGCGGGTCACACCGGCCTTGAAATCGCAGCGAGACTCAAATATATTGGAATTTCGCACCTAGTGATCGATAAGAAAGCTCGAGTTGGAGATAGCGTGAGTTTGTTACGTGTGGTTTTGGTTCACTTTTGGATTTTACGATACATTAGTGGAGGGATAGGTACAAGGCGTTGTGCTTGCACGACCCGGTCTGGTACCATCAGACACCATATTTAAGGTGGCCCTCGACGCAATAAATTATTAGGCTCTCGTTTACAACCGCTTTCTCTCTAGCTTTCCGCCCACGTGGCCTGAATTCACTCCAGCGTCAAAGGTACTTTTGAATGACTCTCGAATTGCATCAAAGCACTCATATTTTTCGGTTAGCTCGCGGATTGGTTGGAAGGTTATGCTAAATATCTCGAGCTTAACGTATGGACTTCGTCGGTCATCACCAAGACAGAATGGAATGAGGACGCGAAAACGTGGACGGTCGAAATCAACAGAGGTGGAAAGGAAACTCGGGTTCTCAAAGTGAAACATCTAGTCTTTGCGACAGGATTTGGAGGTCGCCCACGTGTGCCAAGTATCCCAGGCGAGGTAAACATTCCCTTTTACCGATGGCCGTCTTGCTGATACTCCATCACAGGAGAACTTCAAAGGTGAAACGGTTCATTCTTCGTGCTTCACCTCTGCGTCGAACTACATCGGTAAAAAGGCGGTCGTTGTTGGGGCATGTACCTCTGGTACGTCATGGTAGTACGTGTTCTGAGGAGCATATCTTCTCATACTTGTCAAAGGTCACGACATTTCTCAGGACTTTCTGGACCATGGTGTAGATATTACGTTGTATGTAATTTGGCTCCTGGTCATAACTCAGGCAGAACCAATCTAACACTTCTCTAGATACCAACGTTCGTCTACGTACATCATATCAATCGCGGCGCTCGAGGAGCTGCTTGGCGGTGGGATCACTAATCATCATTGTATCCTGTGAATTACACTCTGACCATATTCTTATTTGAAAAGTGTTCTACAACGATACCGTCCCGACCGAGACTGGTGACCTCTATTTCAACTGTCTCCCAAACGCTGTAGTGAGACGAATCCACCAACGCATCGTACCCCACGTTGCACAGACCACAGATAAGTGAGTATGGATCACCCAATGACAATGTGTATCTTGAGAACTTGATAATATGACATGATCGCCTGTAGAGAAATATACGACGGTCTCGCAAAGGCCGGGTTCAAGACTAATCTTGGGCCTGATGATGCGGGCCTTTTTCAGTATCTGTTCTCCCGTGCTGGAGGATACTACTTCGGTATGTTCTTCGGACTTTTTTATTCTCCTACGCGCTCCAGCTCACACTTCCCCATTCTGTTTTAAATCAGACGTCGGCACGAGCAAACACATTATCAGTGGAGAGATCAAGCTCAAAAACGGGAGCGCCATCGAGCGTTTCACGGAGACAGGACTCAAGTTTGTGGACGGGACGACACTCGAGGCGGATATTGTCGTCTTCGCAACCGGGTGAGTTCACATAAATTGCCTGCCCTCTCTCGAATTGCTCGAATCTCGGGTGTATTCAATGCTCTTGTTTATTTTTGAAAAGATACGGAGACCCGCGCGACAGCATGCGCGAAGTGTGTGGACCACAGATCGCAGATAAAGTGAAGCCTGTATGGGGCTTCACAGAGGAAGGCGAGGTGAACAGCATTTGGAGGGACTCTGGGCACGAAGGCCTTTGGTTTGGCGTCGGTATGTCATTCTTTGAGAGAGATCAACAGCATTCTAGGCCTTGTGGATGGAAATGTTAAATGTTCTGACAAGGTAACTTGGGTTTGTCGCGTTACCATAGTCGACACCTTGCGTTGCGTGAGTGAAGTCATATGTTCTCTGGTCGTATGGATGGCTCAAGCAGGGACGCACTCGCACAGAAATAAAGGCCATCGAAGCGGGAATTCTGAGGCATTCTGAGGTCAATTTTTGATGAGAGAGCCAGGATAACGGTAAGTACAACGAAACTATCACATTGACTGGTCCTAGAGTTGTAAAAGTTGTGTTATTTTGATGAAAGAGCGAGGAAAACAATGAAATTGCGCAGATTGTAAATATTGCTTATGGATTGGACGAGCTCGTATCACACGGACTGGTCCTAGTAAACATTGTATTTCGCAATATTTTAAATTCCAGGATCCCTGCGATCACACCGCAATTGGTTCGAAAGTTGGAAGTTTTCAACTAAACGCTGCCGCGGGGAATCCAACCTCTCGACGAATTAGCCAAGAAAATGAGAAAAAGGCAACAAACACTGCCGATCTTTATTTGCCAAGGGCCATCCAGTGAGTGCTTTGCGTGTTGCTGAGGTTTTTTTTTATCGAGTAACCGCCGCAGGAGTTGCCACATGATCAGTGAACACCGCTAATTGAATATTGGCCCGGAACTATGGTTGAAGCTTCAAGTTCCCAAGGCACAGACCTTCCAATTTTGCCGCGATTGCAATGCCATAAATTCGGGGGGAGCCGCTGAAATGGCCTCATCACCCCCGCTTTCCCGCACAGTGCGCTATGACCACTGACCCATTTCCTCAACAGCTCCCTACTCTTGAGCGGTTGGGCGTAGACGAGCCCGATGCGATCTTAGCAACAGAGGTTGCGGCTGCTTGGTTTGACGCATTCTCAGCAGCCGTCGCATCGTCTAACATCCCCGCGATCCTTGATCTCTTTGTCGACGATGGATTTTGGAGGGACATTTTAGCATTGACCTGGGATTTCAGGACACTCGAGGGCAGGGATGCGATCAAGAACCTTCTAGACCACCGTCTCGCTACCACAGGTCTTGTAGATCTTCGTCTCAACAACACGCCTTTCCTAGCTCCGGATCTTCAAAAACTATTTCCAGACCTTGTGTTGTTGCGTCTCACATTCGAATTTGGCACCAAGGTTGGAAAGGGCACAGGAATTGTAAACTTGGTTCCCGTGCCTGGATCAAAGTGGAAGGCCTACACGGTCTACACGTGTTTGCTCTCCCTCGACGATTTCCCCGAGCAGGTGCAGTGCCAATATTGGTACTGCCATTGTCATCAACCTGATTCCGAATACAGGTCGGCCCTCTCCGCAGTCAGGTTTCCGAACATGGAACTTGGGAAGAGAGGCGGCGTCGAGAGGTGGACCTTGCTGACGGTGATCCGACGGTGATCGTCATTGGCGCTGGTCATATTGGCCTCGAAGTTGCGGCGAGACTCAAGTGTCTCGGCGTGTCCCATTTGGTCATCGACAAGAAAGCCCGAGTTGGCGATAGCGTGGGTTGACACGTTTCAGATATGTTTTTAGATTTTAACATGACATCAGTGGAGGGATCGTTACAAGGCGTTATGCTTGCATGACACCGTCTGGTTTAATCACCCTCCATACTTGAAGTGAGTCTCGATGATGTGGTTGGAAATGTAGTGCTCACTGCTTTTTGTTTTCAGTTTTCCATCCACCTGGCCTACGTTCATACCTGCGCCAAAGGTGCGCTGCGTTCGAGTAGAGAATTTCCTGCATGCAGAATCACATACTTGTTTGTGTTAGCTTGCGGATTGGTTGGAGAGCTATGCTATCAACCTCGAGCTCAACGTGTGGACTTCGTCCATTATCACCAAGTCAGAATGGAACGAGGACCAGAAAACGTGGACTGTCGAAATCAATAGAGGCGGAAAGGGAACACGGAGTCTCAAAGTGAGACATCTGGTCTTCGCCACTGGCTTTGGAGGTCGTGCATATGTGCCTGACGTCCCGGGCAAGGTAAGTTCTATGGTTTCTATTTTTCGATGCAATTCTTGTTGATATTCCTTCCCAGGAGAGCTTTAAGGGTGAAGCTATTCATTCTTCGGAATTCACATCCGCGTCAAATTATATCGGTAAAAAGGCAATCGTTGTTGGGGCCTGCACGTCTGGTATGCAACGATAATGTGCGTTGCGTATTTCTTATGTTTTCCAAAGGCCACGACATCGCCCAAGACTTCTTCAACCACGGAGTGGATGTTACGATGTGCGTAATCCATCTATGGAGCATGCCAATAAAATGATCTCGCGTCCATATAGATACCAACGCTCATCTACGTATGTCATCTCGTCCGCAGCGGTTAGAGCCCTTCTTGATGGTATGTCTATCTTTTCCCTGTTTTAATTCGCATTCTATTTACGCCCCCTTGTTTGACAGGGCTCTACAACGATACTTTCCCAACAGATATTGCAGATCTCCATTTCAGCTGTTTGCCAAACGCCGTAACGAGACGCGTACACCAACGTGTTGTACCGTACACTATACAGACGACCGATAAGTGAGTGGACTCATACCTGACAAGTTTGTGGTATCACGCCTGGAACGTGCTGGCTCCCAGGGAGTTGTACGAGGGCCTCGCGAAAGCAGGGTTCAAGACGAATCTCGGACCACACGGAGCGGGCGTCACACAGCTCTTTACCTCACGTGGAGGGGGATTCTACTTCGGTGAGACCTTAACTCTTTTTAAAGGCGGACCTTTCGATTGCCCCGCCCTCGCTCACACCGATTGTTTTGAATAGACGTCGGCGCGAGCAAGCACATCATCAACGGGGATATCAAAATTAAGAACGGAAGCGCCATCGAAAGCTACACCGAGACGGGCCTCAAGTTCGCGGACGGGACGACGCTGGATGCGGACATTGTCGTCTTTGCGACCGGGTGAGTTTCTGCTACGATGGGCTAGCTTCAGCGCGTCTGGGCTGCAATGCACACACGCTCACCCCAAATATGGCGCAAATATATTTAATTCATTTATTACTTTTGTTTCGGCCAAAAAAGGTATGGTGACCCGCGCGACAGCATGCGTGAAGTATGCGGTCCGGAGGTCGCAGCCAAGGTGAAGCCTGTCTGGGGCCTCACGGAGGAAGGCGAGTTGAGCGGCATCTGGAAAGACTCTGGACACGAAGGACTCTGGTTCGGCGTCGGTACGTTGCCCAATCGCAATCACTCTTCTTAAATAAATTTGATTCTTTCTTTCTTTTTTTACGACAGGTAACTTGTCGTTATCGCGTTTCCACAGTCGACATTTGGCAATACGTGAGTAGATTTTACTTTCGTCTTGTTTTTTTTTTGGTAAGGGGGTGGACCTTTTTTGCTCAATGAGGGATTTTCCCTGGCATTTATGCAGAAATCAAAGCCATTGAGGCCGGCATTTTCAGGCCGTCTGAGGACAGGTATTGATAGTAGGAAACGCTGTAGCTTGCGTGTGGGTATGACGAAAAAGAGTTCCTTTCATGAAGTATGCGCACTCGGTGGTCCTAAACTCTGTAAATCTAGTGGATCTTACGCCAAGACTTGGTAGCGCGTACGGGCACGGTCAGAATCTGATGCTGAAACCCATGTAAAAAAATTATGTAGCTAGCAGAAAGAGATAACGACACAGTTGTGCAATGATAGTACAGTGTAACAAGAGACCAAGTATTCGAACAAAATCTACAAGAATCCCGTCAAAAATGCTGTATTGCTAAGTGCAAGTATATTCGTCCATCGTCATTTTTTTCAAACGCGTCACTTCATTTCCCTGGGCTCTCGTTTTGGTTTCCCCGTGCCACCACACCGGAGGGGGGAGTAGGTCCGGGCGGGGGACGTAACCTTGCGAGACATCGCAAGACACCCTTTCGAACGCTACGCACCACTTCCGCGACAGACACGACAACGCAGTGCACGCCGTATACGATGAACTGCAGGCTGACGAGCACGCCTGCCAAAAACGAGATGACAAGCACCGCCGTCGGCCATGCCGCCCACGCGACGGAGAGCATGAACGTCATGAGCGCCAACACAGACACAAACATACACAGAGCCGGTATGCGTGCCGAGATACAGAAGAAGACGTACTTGCCATACACGTCGAGCGCCATTTTCTGTAGAAGAATGAATCCATAACTCACAATTCACGACAAGAAGAAAAAAGGAAAGAGGCTTACCTGGAATTTGGTCGGAGTTGCATTGCAGTAGGCAATTAAGAACCAGGCGTCGATGGCGAGACCAATGCCGGAGGCGACACTGCCGACAGCGATAGCTCTCCGGGAGAGTGTGTTGATAGTAAACTCGGTGGCGGACGAGAATCCGAACACGCCGGCCTCGAGTCTTGAATAACCCTAGTCAGTGGAATAGACATCATCTCGAACCTGGTTTCATTCATACCCTGACAACGCCGCAAGCTATATAACAAAGAGGTCAGCCGAGTGACATTTATCTGAGTCTTTTATTCGTTTGTTTTCTCACCGAACCACCAACAAACCTCCATTCAGCACTTAATTTAGCCAACACACGCTCGTACTCTGAATCTAGGCGGGCTTCTCGCAGTTCGCGGTAAGGCGTGAACGAATCCACGATAGAGTCGATGGTCGAAATTCGCGGATCCACCACTGGGACGGGTTCCGTATATGCAGGCAGTATCGACGCCGCAAACCAGAGTTTATAACCCGAATTATCAACACGAATGCTCTCCTTGGTTTCCGGAAGCGGGGGTACGATAACAAGTTCGTTGTCATCGTGCCCGAGTAAAGGATCCCGTTCATCCTCGGAGTGCACATCATCGGAATTGGACCAGTAGCCGGCATGTACTCTTGACTCGGGGTGATGCTCCAGGTTTTCTGGCCTCGGAAAAGTTGGATCCTCGCTCGAATCGGAAGTCGAAGAGAAGAATCCTAATGCAACACGACTTAGTCATGGATTGGCACTACAACTTGAAACAATACCGGAGTCCTCGAGACCTTCACTTGGAGCATCCAATTCCTTGTCCTCCCGAACGCACCCAGGCTGTACCTTGGATACCTCGGACAAATCGAGCTGGGCAACTAAAATGACTGGTATAGGCTTCGCACCACCCTTTTGCCGCGAGACACCATTTAATTTTATATTGACACCTTCCTGAGATATCAGACTCGTGTCAATCTAAATGGAAATTCGAACTGACTTTTTCGCTTGCACTGTTGCTCAGCTTGGAGACGCGCCAACTCTTGCAGCGTACAGCACGCACTTGCAACCAAGTCTCGCTTCTTGTTCTTTTTCTTGGACCCCCGATGATACACACATATGTCTATTCGTGACGATGCATCCGCCTCGTGACTATATTCTTCGCGTAAGGAGGTGCCGCAATTCGGAAATGGCGAGCAGTACAAACGTGCACACTCACAACTGAAAGTACTGCTTCAAGTTTGGGTTCTGCCCGTCGCAACCGAGGTTCAGTTCGCGGCATTGGTGGGTTCCGACGGTAACTGCAACGATTGGACGCCAAGACTTCTCTGCTCTTAACTTCCCGAGACCGTGAGCGCGCACGACTAGGTGCCCAAACTCTCAATCGAGGTGACGGACTGCGGAAGCTTTCCGGTACGCACCTGTAAATCTCCAAGGTCTACGGAATAGATGTAAGGGAACCAGCAGATGGCATGTCTATTACATACCTTTCTTCAGATTCGGGGTGAGGTATATCATCGTCAGCCATGGTGTAGGAAGGTGAGTCCGGTGAAGTTGAATGTCATCGTTACATAAATATTGAAAAGTTACAACTCCGCAATAAGGCATTACTCAGTGATTAATAACGAACAACTCAGGCGAACCGAAGGGGCCCGATCCGGTGATGATTTCGGGTTCAAGACTTCATCCGCACCTATTAGAAAGTTCTCGATCATGTAGCAACCAGCCTACAGCCGAGGGAGCTCTTCGCTATATTGAAATCCATCGGCATGTTGACTCATTCCCGTCGATCTTGTGACAAATCACATCTCAAACCGTATCACTAGCTACTCCTGCCAACTCCCGGTCACCGGGCCCAGGTACACCCCCCCAATGATGAATTCAGTCTGACATTTCGACCTCGTGACAACCAGTAGTGATGTCATGAACCTGGCCTCGTGCCTTATGTTGGCCAGGCCAGGCCCGCACCCAGGGCTTGATAGGGCCTAGAGCCCGGGCTTGGGCCTCACCCAAGCCCGGACCCTAAACCCTGAGCTAGTAAGGTAATCCAGCCAATGTCATGTGATGTGACAGGGTGTGACGGAGCCCTGTTGAGTGCAATGCCGAGACATGATAAGTCCTGCTGAGTTTAAATAGTTAAGTACAGTAAACATTAGAGTACTAGTACTTTGGCCCAGACGTGCTGTGGCTGTACATTTGACTACAAGTTGCTTTACAATGTCAAATACTGTAATAAATTAACTACAACTACATATCTACCCCAATCTAAATGGTTTCGGCGCAAAAAAGCCAAATGTACTGTTCTTCGTGTTTGTATGTATGGGATTTTCTCCTAACGATGTTGTGAATATACTATATATTTTTCTTTGGTTGCGGCAGCTCACTGTCCATTTATGATTCCGACTTGCTGTCACCTCGATAAGGTAGTCAATTGTAGTAAAAAACTAACTAATCCTTCAACTCTTTAAAAAAGTGAAAGGTAGAGACACAAGAAACTCGTAATACATATTATCCACCACTTGATGTATGAGATTTCTGTCAATCGACGTTGTACAATTACAGTTGGATTTTTTTGCTTCAGCGCACTGTTGTCACAGAAAGCACGTGATGTTGGATGGATTCATGAGGCCTACCTTACTATATAAAAAATATTACAAATATGTAAATTTGCCTAATCATATAGTAGGTCACGTGTCTGGTCGTCCCTTCCCCTACCACCACCACACGACAGTGGTAATGACGACTGCGACTGCGATGGCAATGCAACGGTGTGCCTCACACGACTGTGGCAGTGGAAAAGGTGAGGGCATTGCAAGGGCGCGCCTGACCGCAACGTCGAACGACAGCAATCACTGCGAAGGCAACACCTGAAAGGGGGTGTCACCCCACCACCGCGACGACGGGAACGAGGGCTACGATGACAGTGAGGGCAAGGGCAACGGCAGCGCATGGGAGTACCCACGACGACAACGCAGGCTCAGCCACGCGACGACGACGAACGCGAAGGCAATGAAACGGCATGCCCGCACCGCACGACGACGTCAAACGCGATAGCAGCGCAACGTTGAACGGCGTGTCCACACCACAGAGATGACAAGACGGGCGAGATGGTAACGCAATGGCGCGCCCTGTGCCCTCGCACCTCGTCTCATCCCCGCCTCCTCGCGCCCTTCCCCCGTCTTCGACGATCTGCGCGTGCGCGCTCGCCCCATCGTACACCCACAATCTATTGTGCGCTTGATGGAGCGAGAGCGAGCGCATTATCATCGTCATCGCCACCCCGTGTTCTCACATCGAGTCCTCCCCTTCTGTTACCCGCGCGTTCGCGCTCGCCCCCTCATGCACCCACAGTCCGTTGGGTACACGATAAGGCGAGAACGAGCGCGTCATTGTCCGCACCTCTTCTCGTCCTTTCCACCCCGCACCCTCTCGTCCTCATCTCCCCCCCCTCGGCGATCTGCGCGTGCGCGTTCGCACCCTTACAGTGAGAACGAGCGTGCCGTTGGTGCGATCGCCACTCTGCCCTCGCGCCTCATCTCGTCCCCCTTCCCTTCCGCGATCCGCGCGCGTGCCTGCTCGCCCTCTCAGCAAGAACAAGCGCGTTGTTGGCACCAGCACGACGAGGGCGAGGGCGACGCAACCTCGCGCTTACCACCACAGCGGGAATGGTAAAACGGAGAAGGGGACGTGCCAATGTGCTCCTAGCAGCAGCAGGTGAGGAGGCGGAGGCAAGGGCGACGCGACTGCGTGCTCACTGCCGGCCTGACGACGACGAGAGCTAGAACAACGCAACCACGCCAACACCGCAGCGACGACGACGAGATGGAAAGGGCGACGCGACAATGTGCCCACAAGCGTCGTCGCCGCGGACGAAGCGAGGGCGATGTGACTGCGTGCCTACCACTAGCATAACGACAACGAGGGTGAGAGCGCGTGCTTACCAGAAGGACGACCCGCACCCCGCCAACATGTAATGACAGCGGCGAACGCAGGGGCAGAGCCGACGATGACGATGACGAACTTCGGGCACTAGTCGGTAGATAGAGTGGAAATGTATACATTGTTTTAGTGCAGTAATGCTCACTATAGTTGACCATAGTACACAAGCCCTGGCCTAAGCCCAAGCCCATTGCTTTCGGGCCCTCACTCAGACCTCGGACTCGGTCCTCTATCCTTTCGGGCCCGTAGCATCACTAACGCCGACCAGGCTAGGTCACTGCCAATGAGGCGAGGTACCCACTAGTGCACAGCGGCTCTTTTATTACTGACCATTAGCATAGTACTAGATCCCATCCCGGGTAAATTGGGAGTCGGTGCCAGAAATAGGTTTTGTCTAACACGAAAATGATGAGATCGACGAGATTCGTACAAAGATAGACTAGGGATGATGGATTTAAGTTATGTCTCACTGAGTCGTGCTGAAATGAACAGCAAACCTAATTGATCTCGCTCAAGCCTACGCGCATTCAGGTTCGTATGATAAATTTAAGACGCATAAACACGATAGTTAAACATGCGCACTATATCAGGAACACTAGGAAGGTAAACCACTAGCAGGCACAGCCAGAACACGCCTGATGATGAATTGAATACGACGTTACCAGTAAGACATCGTACGAACGACCCAATCGAAGATATCCTCATTGACGTCTACAACTCGAGAACGTAGTTTCCGGTGGCTCAGTCCACGGCAAACATCTCCGAATCTGGTGACCACCTCTTTCATCGTGGGGCGCTTCGTTGGGTCCGGCTGGATCATATCAGCAACCAACGGCTTCATAAACTCGAAACCACGTTTCATCTGTATGGTCCAGAAGTCAAAAAAAGTGCAATTTTTTGGCTTGCTTACGAGGTATTCACTAACCAAAAGAAAATCTTTCCTTATAACATTTCCGATGTAGAAGATGTCAGTGGGAAAGGGATTACAAGGCTCATTTGAGTTCTGAAATTCGGGAACCTGTTTGTCGCCTCCCCAGATAGGTATCTTCCTGGGGTGAGTGTCCGCAGGGTCGTACTGACGAGAAATTCCGAAATCAATGAAATGGTATTTCAAAGGCCGTTATGTGCGCGTAAAGTGCTTCACAATACCGCTGCAATCCTTGTTCAAATGTTTCTCGACTGGGTGAAACAACTCGGGGTAGAGACGAGCGGTGTCAAGCATGATATTTCGTAAACCACAATCCCTATAATGCGGCGTGAACATAGAAATGGAATGAATGATCCTTCAACACACCGATGTGCGACATGGTGCTCGTGCATAAATTGAAGTCCCTGAAGAACATTGAGTGTTCTACATGGCTAGACAAATTCATGTTACCTCAAACAATCGGTGAAAGCAGTCTGTCACTTCCCCAACGATATCGAAGCGAGGATCCGCATAAGGTCACAGCAAAGACATGACCAGGATAGAAATGTTTTCGCCGCTATCCAGAGAGAGGACTTTATAGATAGGAACGCAATGGTTCGCAGGCAAAGAAGCGAGTGCCTTGGAGGAGAAATACAGTCCGATATCTACCTCATAAGGGTGTTCCGTTCGAATGATCTTTTTTAATGTGACCACCATGTCATCCGAGATCCTAGTTGCATCAATAATCGGATGAAACCGCAAACGGTCGCGTCGGAAGTGGCGACAAAGAAGAACACGCACAAGGCTAACCTCTAATCTCATTCCGTCTTCGCAGTGTTCTGGGTCCTTGTTAGATGTTGTCCATGGGGGTACCCATTCCGGCGAATACCTAGGACGAAGGCGATACCCAAGAACATTTAGCTGCTGGTAGCGATCACGCCACCAGACCTCTCTGGAATCAAGTTCCTCTGGGCGGAGACGGGAGGTTGTGTCCCAAAGCTCGAGTTCCCTCTCAATGAGTTGAGCATTCAATCCATCTTCTCGCGTCGTTGTTGAAGCCATTACGCGGATCGAGGTTTCCAGCTAACCCAAAATACAATGGGAAAGCTATCGACTGACGGTTGGGGAGCTTGATGAAGGAAAGCACATCGTATATGCCTATATATATTACATAGATGGTAGTCGTGTAGAATCCGAGGATAAGTTATCCCCGGAACCCACTCAAAGCCAAATACAGCTCCGCGACACAATAGGGTTCTTATCTGTGCTCATAGTCTTTTGTTGTGGTGATATATTTTGGAGTACCTTAATTATTTTAGGTTTATTGCTAGATTGTGCCGATGTCGATCCTGGTGTTAGGCAGGGTGCGCCAGCACCACATAGACAGTGTTGCTTGGTCCCAAATGCCACATGCATCTCTTAGTACATGCCCCGTGTTCTTCCATTCGAAAAAGCAGACTGTCAAAGTGGTGGAGCAGGGGGAAGTACCCCTTGCTCAACTTGAATGCGAAGCTTTCAGTGATATTTTGACCAATGAAGAGCCTGACAGACTTCCTGGGCCAGAGATGTGGTGGTCCAATCATTACACTTGGTTCAGGGATAGTGGATACATACTTTGACCCTGCTATGCCCCAGATTGGACACCTTCCTGGCAAGGAACAAACAAGAGTGAATGTATGTGTGAAGATGGGCGTATAGCGAAGGTATACATCGACCCACTATGGCTTTGCATTGTCCCTAAAATTTGCTAGTATGCTACCAGGGTACTCGATGCCACGCGCGCTTCGGATGGTACTTTTGTTATGCTAAAGCGTGTCAAGAAGAAGGTCCACCCACATGAGATAGACATCGCACTGTATTTCTCTCGAGTTCCAGCCACGAGTGCTAACCACTGTGTTCCTGTCCTTGACGTGTTGACCGTTCCCGATGAAGATAGCACGATCCTCGTCATGCCTCTGCTCCGAGAATACACACATCCTCCTTTTACTACTTTCGGAGAAGCAGTCGAATGTGTCAGGCAACTATTTGAAGTATATGAGCCTTTATACCTTTTATTTCTTACTTGCTGACCCTTGCTAGGGTCTCCATTTCATGCACGAACACAGTATTGCTCATCGGTTAGTATTCACTGCACTAGTGTCCACCCGTCGATCCGGTTTTTCGCAGTGATTGCACATCCAATAACCTGATGATGGATCCAAGTAGACTTTACATTGATGCATTCCACCCTACTTGCCATTTCATGAATCGGGACTACACTGGATGTGCACGCTATAAGACCCGAACTGAACGACCTCCCAAATATTTCTTGATCGATTTTGGACTTTCACGTCGCTATGATGATTCGGTTGTTCAGCCGTTGGAAGACCCTATATGGGGTGGTGATAAGAAGGTCCCGGAATTTCAGAACTCAAATGCTCCTCGTGATCCTTTCCCTACCGATGTCTTCTACATTGGAAACGCCGTGAAGAAGGATATTATTCGGGTAAGATATGACTTTTTTTGTTGTGTTTCTTCGCTAATGTAAACTAGCTTAACCTTGGTTTTGACTTTTTGCTGCCTCTGATAGCCGACATGACTCAGGAAGATCCTTCCAAGCGTCCTTCGATGGGTGAAGTGGTCCGGCGATTTGATAGTATCATATCCGGCCTTGGTAGCTGGAAGTTACGTTCTCGTATCATTTGGAAAGGAGAGAGAGTATATGAAAGTATTACTCGTGAGCCCTTTCATTGGATACGTCAAATCCGGTTCATTGCGCGTAGACTTCCTGCTGTACCCTTATCCTCATAAAATACGCTGCACTGTAGAACCCCCATTACCCTTATTACATACACGTCCGTTAAGTCAAATTTTTGTGTCGTGATCAAGCATAGCTCAGCCACATTCTGCGATCGCTGAAATGCGCTCTCAATTACGTAAGAAGAGGCTGCGAAAGTGCGTGTCATTGACACCGATTAAAAAGGTGAGATGGCATATTCACTTCGTTAGTCGTTGAGCTTCAACAGGACATTCGCTGAATGAAATCATACATGTTACAGTAAGAAATCGTTCTTACATGCACAGGTCCTCTGAGAGTCTGATATGAGATGTTATCCGTGTCTTCTAAGCGAATGAACCTTCCAGACCAACTCGAACACACGACTCCATAGCAATAATTAAAATGGAGAATAAAGATGGAAGGGTAATTGGAATTTTAAGTGAGCGCCAATTTCAAGTCATGCCGATTGGATTTCCCTTATCATGACCCGCTCATCCTACTAACGGTCTCAAAGCTAGCATTTCTGGGGAAGCGCCTCCGAACCACCTCAGGCAGCACATCTCGGACGTTTTATACCCACTTCAGGGGTTTTTGTTTTGGCGAGTCCGCGACCAGCTCGTCCATCACTCCTAGAACGCAATCAGAGCCTCTTTGAGGCTTTTGAAACATTTCTCTCAACTCTCGAAGATTCTGCAATAGCAACTTCGTCTCCCCCGTCATCCTTGCCGTTGCCGTCGCTGCCACCACTTCGCTACCTCGATTCCTGCCCTCACCGCACCTCGGCATCTTTCCGTCCTCACCTGGACTCCTCCCCCCCCCTCGCTCTCGCTACTTCGTCGCCGTTGTCGTTGCTGTCGCCATTGCCACCACCACCCTTGACGCCCCCTTCGCCGCCATCTTCGCCGCCCTCCTCGCGCGCGCCAG
>JBBPKB010000145.1:0-18404 GCA_038089035.1 Boletellus dicymbophilus
AAGGACCGGGGAGAAAATTAGGGGGGGGAAAAAAAAGAGGGGGAAAAAAGATTTCGGGGGGCATCGTGTTTTTCCCCCCCCCCCCCCCCCCCCCCCCCCCCCGATATTGATCGATAAACTCACAATCGCCCATCACCTTGATGGCTTGCTCGACTGCGCTCCCGTAACCCTGATAGACAGCCGCAGCCTCTTCGACCTCGGAGCAGGTCATATCCGGGAAAAGCTCGGATACATAATCTGCGATCGTCAACGTCTCGTCCGCGCCCACAAATACGTTTCCCTCGTTCTGGTTGGTGACAGCAAGCAAGACTTTCTTTTGGGATATGTCAGATACTAAAGGAAAGAAAATGAACTAATCACCCACCCCGTTCACTCGACCTTTCGAGAGAGTGACACTCGGGCGCTCGACGATGAGCTTACCATCGACGACGGGGACGAAGACGAATGTGCCAGAGAAAGCAGAAGTGGTTACCTCGACGTTTGCTGCCTCGAGAGTCTCTGCGGATACGGACTGCAGGCAAGAAAACGTGTTAGCACTCGATTTACATCTGCACATATGAGATATTTATATCATATCATGATATTTATATGACAACTTACCCGGTCAGAGCGACAATTTCGTCATACAGCGCCTATTCTCGATCAGCTCATAGGTGCTCCCGAACATAACAGATGGTAGCGCATACCTGAGGTACCCGGTCATTGTAATTATACTGGGATGGTAAAAAAGTGGAACTGGTGATTGCAGCATGAAAAAGTGGAGGTTGAGTGTTGCCTCGATTGGCAACGATGTGCTGTAGGACCGATCCGGCACCTGCAGATTCACCCCAGATCGTCACATGAGACCCGTCGCCACCAAACGATTTGATCTAATATAGAGCCCGTGAGTGTGAATAAAACAGGCACATATATTGATCGTACGTGATCTTGGATCCATTTCAGTGCAAACGTCTGATCGACTGATTGTGTCGAATATTGTCAGTGGAATACGACACGAGGATCATAAAGTCGCCTCACGAAGACCAGCGTTCAAAGCGCCGTGTTTTTTAACTTCGTTACCAGACAGGAATCCTGTTTAACAAATCAGGATTACCGACGACAGTGATACTGGGATTTGAGTGGAATGCACACCGAATGCGCCCAGACGGTATTGAATGACGACGACAACGACGGTGTTCAGGGAATCAGCAACGAGATCGGCCCCATTGTTCCCAGCCGCGTTTCCAGCTTGGTAGCTACATCCAGAAATAAGATACGCAGGCATACGCGCGGGGATCGAATACGTACCCTCCACCATGAATCCATACTAATACCGGGAGCCTACTTGTAGTGGCTGGATTTCCAGGGATCATTCCGGGCACAAACACGCTAGTACGATACATGAGACGCCCTCTCGATGGCTGCATAGCGTAATCCTACTCACTTGAGAAACAAGCAATCCTCGGAGGCAGCCGGTGTCAAAGCTTCTCGTTTGTTGTGTCCAAACGGTGAGACTGGAGCAGTCATTTTGGTACCAGGGCCAGTTTGGTAGCACATGTTAGGGTTTTGTGTCGCAGCTTGTACATCAGGCATAGATACCGGAGGCCGAGGAGTTCGAAACCTCAGCTTTCCTACGTGAAGATATATAAAGATTGGATGATGGATGACACGCCCGGTGAAAGGGATACTCACCCAGAGGTGGGGCAGCATAGCGAATGCCGAGAAACTGAGTGATGTTTGTTTTGGCATCAAAGAATCCTCTGTATCGTGCATAGCCGAGGTCTACAGTCGGTGCTGTCGTGTTCACATTTACGGTCATCACAGAGTCCACCAGAAACGGTAAGAAAGAAATAGACCATAAGATCCAGGTAAGACTGCGAAACATGTTGATGCAACCCGAAGATGACCTTAAATCGAGGCGGAAAGAGCACCTTGAATTTATACTTTGACTACGAGTCAGTGCGTTTCAACGAAGCCCTTGTCAACTGATTCCAGAAACTTCGTGTGGGCAGGTGTGTTTCACCATTGATTTAGTATGGTCAGCCGACCGGTGGATATACCAAGAGGCCAACCCGAAGATATTGATCAGGCAACTGCTTCTTAGTTGGTGTCTTCAGTGACGCAAATTCCACCCAAGCAAGACATCAATCCTAAGTGGCAGACGTTACTTATTGCTCGCAAAAAAATGGCAGAAGCTGCGTACATGGTCGGATTTAGTATAATCAACAAGTAACGAAGAATTCAAACAGTTCTTTCAAAGGCCGAGAACTGAGCTGACACACATGTTTCAGAGAAAACCGCATATTCCACCTCGGAGCGCAGTAGTTACACCCAAAAAGGTTTCGGTCTCGCGGAGATGTCCCATACAGATTCTGACACTCGATATCGCGTGCGTCATTTCATGCCCATAGTGACAAATTTGATGCTTGCCTATGCCTATGGGTGCACCTAATCCAGCGCCTACAACATTATTGATCAATCAGTCAGTCACCGGGCAACGACTCGAACTTGAAGGAAGATCATGTGCGGGCCTGTGATCAACCCAAGTAATGAAACGGATTTTGCACCGTTTACAGGTTGCCAATCTTCCAAAGAATGGAAGCCACACTGTAAGATACCGACACACCGAGCATGATCCACACGCCGACACGGCATATATGTACACATAATCTATGATGTGGATGTCGAGCGCTGCGACTAAACCGTCATTCGATCACGCCAGCAAATCAGACTCATCAATCGGTCGCGATCACTGCACAGTGCCAGACGTCACCGCAGACCAAAACCTAGAGATCATGTACGGCAAAATATTAGCCAACAACCTTGCCACGTATCAAAGAAGAAGCATACGCGCATCGCCGAAGCAGTGCCATGTCAGCTCCAACAGATTCCACGACCAGCTCGCTTGCTTCCGTCTGATTAAACAGCATTGACGTCGTGCGATTTGGCGAGCGACATAAACGACTGTGAAGGCGCGGCGACGAACTGCGTGTTTTCGTAAGGTTGGGGACGGATCGGTGGGCTGGAGTACATTTTTATTTCATTTCATTTGTTTTAATTGATGAATGGTAGATGATGCGATAAGAGTGGTAATGAGTATGAAGTTGAAGTTGGGGGAGTACATACTTGTAAAAATAGTAAATGAAGTCGTAAGCGTGGTGTGCGGGCGGAGCAAAAAGACCCTGCAAAGAAAAGTCATGTATTACAATATATGTAGCTAAGAGAGTTGGCAAGAAAAACATACCTTCCATAAGCGACCTGCAAACGCATGGAGCAGACAGTACGTCGGGCACACAAAGATGGCTAAAACGGAATTTGATTACAGTTAGCTTCATCTGAAGCCTGTCGTTTAAATAACATGGGTTAAACTCACAATCTCCCATGACCATACTGGCCCACTCGACGGCATTCCCGTAGTCCCGATAGAGCGATACGGCTTCTTCGGTCTCAAGACACGTCATTTCCGGTAAAAGTAAAGATATATATTCCTTGATCGGTAAAGTCTCGTTCTCGTTCACAAAAAAGTTTCCCTCGTTCTGGTTTGTGAAAGCGAGTAGGACTTGCTTCAGAAATATCGGATGAACAAAATGTGGAACAATGCAGAAGTTCGCTACGCACACCATTTGCCCAACCATTGGAAAGAGCGACACTCGGTCGCTCGGTGATGAACGTGCCGTCGACGACGGGGACAAAAACATACGTCCTATAGAGAGCAGAAGCTGCTGCTTCTACGTTTGCGGCTTGGAGAATTTCTGCTTCCACAGATTGTAGACACACGAACGCGTCAGCGATAGATTCACATCTGCAAAACTGTCGTTAGTGCACAGCGAGCGAGAATATATGATGTCATACCCTGCCAGAGCTACAACTTTGTCATGTAATGTTTAATCACAATTAGCTCCCATGTACTCTTGAGCAACAATAACACGCAACACTCACTTGAGGCACCCGATCGTTGTAATTATGCTGAGGGGGCAAGAATAAAAAACTGGTTATAGCAGCATTGAAAAATGGCGGTTGGGTATCGCCTCCATTGGCGATAATATGTTGTAAAACCGAGCCGGCACCTGTGGACTGACCCCAGATTGTGACGTGGTCCTTGTTGCCACCAAACAATCCAATCTAACATGGACATGGAGAAGTAAGTGTGGATAATATAGGTACAAAAAAGGGCCATACATGTTCTTGAACCCATTGCAGTGCAAGCGTCTGATCAACTAGTGACATTAAATGTCATCAGTGTCATCTCGGGCGAGAGCACTGAAGTTTTAAGCTTACGGAGGCCAGCATTTAGAGCACCATGTGCCTTAACCTCATTCCCAGACAGGAATCCTATTGAATCGTCACGAAATGACAACAGCCTATAAAGTAGAACACGTACCAAATGCACCTAGACGATATTGAATGACGACCACAATAACAGTGTTTAAGGAGTCAGCAACGAGATCGGCCCCGTTGTATGCGGCTGCGTATCCCTACCCGTACCTACATTCAGATATCGGACACGTGCACATGTACGTACATGAGTCGAGAAAAGCATACCCTCCACCGTGAATCCGCACCAGCACCGGTAGCCCACCCTTAGCAACGGATTTTGTGGGAAGCGTTCCAGGAACGAATACACTGCAATGAGCATATTTATTATACAACTCAACAGCAACTAGTACACACCACTCACTCGAGAAACAAGCAATCCTCCGAGGCGGCTGGCGTCGAAGCTTGTTCTTCATTGTACGAAATTGGGCCCGAGGCAGTAGTATTTGTACCAAATCTGGCCTGATGGCACATGTCTGGGTTTTACGTCGCAGGTTTTACCCCCGAGACGGGAACGGGTGGCCGAGGGGCTTGAAACCTCAGCTTTCCTGTGTGAGAAATCATGAAAGTCAACATAACCATCACAGTGGTAATGGTCCACACGTTAAAAAGTATGCAGAACACTGACCGATGGGCGGGACAGCATAGCGAACACCCAAGAACTCGGTAATGTTTGCTCGTGCATCGAAATTTCCTCTGTATTTCGCGTATCCAAGATCCACTGTCGGCGATTTCGCATTCTCGATTGTGGCCGTAGCGGTGTTCACCAAAGACGTGAAATAACTACTAAAGCTCACTATCCGGAATAGTGCAAGTAGCAGTAGTAATAAGGTGATATAGAGGAAAGTCATCTCAGCTGTGGGAATTACATAAATAACTTGACTCAACTCCCGATTTTCTCTCTACAGTAAAAACTACATACAGTGCATGTCTACTATAGGTGTACAAGCAGTACATTGAGTCCTTTTCTTAAATCGTAACCTTTTCACGGGGTCCGTAAATCAAACGAGCGCACTAAATCGATCCATCAAGGATCACTGCACCATACTAGACATCGCCTGTGACCAAAACCTAGAGAATGGAATGTGCACGAAAAGAAAAAAAAAGTCAGACAACGGTTTCATCAAAATCCATATCCAAGCAGAAAATAAAATGTACGCGCATCTCTGAAGGAGTGCTGTATCAGTTCTAATAGGCTTCACGGCCGGCTTGCCTGTCGCTGTCCGATTGAACAGCATCTCCGTCCCCTCGTGTGCTCTTCCTAAAACGTACTTGTCCCAGTGCGGTACCATAACTCCGTCGTTGATCATATTGAACTTGACGTTGACGTCATACGACTTGGCGAACGACATAAACGACCGGGAAAATGTGGCAACGAACTGCGTGTTGTCGAAGAAGCGGGGATGCACCGGCGGACTAAGTGCCCATTTTTATTTTATTTTATTTGTTTGGCAAATGGACGGTGTGTGAATGACGTTGCGCAATCAATCGGTTCGATGGATGCCGAAACACGGTGAAACGATGCCCGGGGACCGTGCTAGCCTTTGCTTGTACCTTGCCACTGTTCTCTGGACCTTGAACTGGAGCAGAAGACTGTCAGAGCCCGTCCAAGGGACCAAGCAGCCACGAGTAAGGTAATATTCTTTTTTAACGGGCAGTGGATAATGTGTTTGCATCAAAGAATCAGCGAGCTCCATGAAACAAATCTCATCCTAGAAGCCTCAGCGTACGGATACACGCCCAGTCTCATTATCGTTATTAATATCGAAAACATGCTTACTCGCATTATTTCTTATTTCTCATGGTGATTTAAATCTACCAACCAAAAGTCCACCTGTTTTTGTTTGAAAAAAAATCATGCTTGTATCTTCCGTCCCGGACGGGAGTATGGTACGGACTTGGACATACACGTTTATATTTTCCAGTATGTCACACTCTGCCCTCATAATTCGATCGTCTCCTTGGCTTTGAACTTCTTATTCGACCGGTCCGCAGACCTAAAACAGAACTGGTTCCCATACAGATCGAACTCGATGTACGGTTTATCAAGCACCGTCTCCATCTTTTTATCTTGATCTTCTTGTTGCCGTTGTTGCATCTGCTGCATGGGATTACTCTCGGGGGCGAGGGTCGAGTAGAGTGGTACGGCAAGTGCAAATATAGAATTTTGTTTTGGGACCACTGAGTGGACCAACAGTGACGTGAGCCAATCAAGTGAGAGAACGACGAGCTTGGGAAGGAGGTTGATTGCACGTACATTTGAGCTGGTTCTTTCGCGTGATCAGTTTGAACGCGTTTTCTGTTTCATGAAGCACAATTCCGGAGAGCCCGACGAGACACGGATTCCGACTTTGGCGGACTAGGGTCGAAAGAAAAGGAAAATGCGAGAGATAGTGGCGCATGCGAAATTAACTCTCTGAGTGTCCTGGATTTGGATCACTCGCCTGTGAGTAGCGCTCCGTTCAGATCTGCCTTGACAAGTTTTGCATGCATCGACGACGCACTGGGCATCCTGCTTTCGTGTGATGACAACGACGACGTGTCAGGAACACCAAGTCCTAGCAGCTCCGACATGTACCCCATCCACAGATGATGCAGCGGTACGAATAATGCAAACCTATCCCAAAAAAACAGCGCTAAAAAGAGTGCATATATGCGCTCGGATGAAACCACATACCTCGTTGCATGTTTCTCCAACTTCCAAAGCCCCTTCGACTCCGCTGCGTTTCGCCCCAGCGGTCGTAGCTTCTTTCGCACTTTCTCCGCCTGTTTGCGAGCTATTTTGGCAGATCTTTCCTTCTTTGCTCTACTCTCTTTCGCAGGATTTTCCAGGAGGACATGGCGGTCTTTGACGCGACTCTCGTACACTCCGGCGGGGTCAGAGGATAGCGTCAGCGCCTGCTGGACATAGGTCGGCGTAAAGGGGGCATCCGTGGTCAACTTAAGGCGCTGATTCTTTTACCAGACATTAGGCTTGCTATGCTAGCCACCGAAGTTGACACAGACCTTGCCATCAGTGATTAGCTTGTAAGGACCAACGACGTCTTTTTGACTCGCAGTCATAGAAGGAGCATCATTTGGACAAGTCACGTGGTGAAATTGCTTTGTTTACCAAACAAACAGTAACTCGTCTACTGACATTACCACACTAGGAAATCCAGAACGAGATGCCAATGGCTACCGCGTTATGGCAAAAGGAAATAATGTGCTCTGCATACAAGACCCACCCTAAAATCAAAATCTCTATAACAAATCCTACTTGCTATCTAAAATATTGATGTCATTTACAACTAAGTATATAAATCATGCCCCTGAGGTACTCACCGAAAATAATATATTTTACAAGGAGTCCACGCCGACTCAGATCCAAAACTCCTACGGACGGTCGAACAGTCAACGGTCGGTGAAGAGACCAGGGAGGACCTTCATGTCAAAGATGGTGACCCCCGCCTCCTCCAGCTCAGCCTCGATTTCTTTCTCGATCAAGCGCGCATTTGTAACCTCGCCGTCCCAAATCTCTAGGCGGTCGAGCGTGGCATGTGCGCCCCTTATCAAAATCACGTCGTTCCCTCTGTCGAGCGCCGCGCTGCACGTGGCACGCACGCAATAATCGCTCTGCATGCCGATGACGATGACCTCGGCATCTTTGGGTATTAGATCGCCGAGCTGCGTTCCGGCGAAGGCGTTGTTCTTCTTCTTGTCGACGACGGGCTCGTGTGGAAGCGGCCGGAAGAAGAGCTGCCAGCCCGGTGTGTGGGGTTCGTCCGGCTCGCTAGGTTCGCCGCAGTTCCGAACGTGTATGATGAGGGGCGGATGCTTCTCCGAGCGTGCCTTTGCGAGGATGCTCTCGATATTTTGACGGACGGTCTGTACACCGCCGTCCTTCGGGTCTCTAAGCAGGTACGTTTGAACATCTATGAGGAGAAGGACACGACGACAGGGGTGTGGTGGATATTGACAAGGAGTCATGAAAGAAAATCAAACAAAGAAAATAAACGAAAGGAAGGTCCGGGAAATTGAAAAGCAGCTGAAACCCTCGAGAATATAACCGAAATCCATCTCGACCCACGAAAAGAAACAGGAGAATCATAAATTATGTAATAACTAGTCCCAGTTTAGCCGTGTTTGCATACGAGCCCTACCATTTATCGCGTGACGTCATACACATAACTCCAACCATCCAGTAACTCTCTCGCCACCATCACTCCATCGCTCCACGAGAGTTCCCGTCCCGGTAACCTAACAAGCCAACTGCTATATGTTCTCATGGCTCAAGATCCGACGAGACTTGCTGTGGATTTTGTGAATTACGAAGGACTATATAGTGTGTTGAAAGTGCACCTTCTGGTCAATTACTATGTACCCTCAGACACGTGCTACCACGTCATAAAAAAATAAGCGACCACCGGTTCCAGGGAACGAAATCTTGTTTCATATGCACTCATACACCGTATACATCGTCACAAAGTCACTCTCACACTCAAGCTTTCGGAAATACATCGCCAAACTCTTTATTGTTCACCATTTCCGTCACCACGTCTAAACCTCCAACGAACTCGCCGTTCACAATGAACTGAGGGTAGGTAGGCCACTCGTTCAATTTCTTCAATCCTGTTACCACGAGATGAGCAGGAAGAAACTCCAAAGAACGAAAGAAAAATAAGCATGTTCCGCAATTACCTTGTCTGACTGCCTCGTCCTCGAGTATATCAAAGTGCGTAAACTCCACCTTTTGCTCTCGCAAGAGGTTGACAGCCTTCCTCGAGAACCCGCATCGAGGGCCGTCGGGCACACCTTTCATGAACAGAACGACGGAGCTCTGCTCCATGATGCCACGCATGCGAGCTTCGAGCTCCTTCTCTGTTTCACTCTTCTTCTGAGCCTGCTCGCCGGCTGCACCCTTTCCAAGATGTTTCGAGACCAACAGGGTCACCTTTTCTGCATCCGCACTGCTGACCCGATCAAGAAGCGTGTGGCCCTTGATAAGAAGTGTTGAGTAAGTACCCGTGGTGAGCAACAAGCAATGACGTTGCGTCCACGTAAACGTGGAGTGAGAGCATCGTGACCAGAAATCTTACCCTGAGAAGAATAACCGTCGGAACCGCCTTGACATCGAACGACTCTGAGATATCCTCCTGCTCCTCTGCCTCGACCTAATCTCCGCATACGCATTACAGTAGGGCCCGAGTGGGAGAATTTTGAATGAAAACAGAATATCGGAACTTATTAGCCGGGGGGAGGAAACCGGAAGCGATCGAAAGGAAGGGGGACTTTACTTGCAAAACCAACAGTTCGGGATGAGTCTTGGCGAGGCTGGCGACGGAATCATTTATCTGCTTGCATGGTTCCGCCCACTTAGCCCAAAAATTGATAAGAGATACGCGATTCAGATCGGCGGATAGCAACTCCTTGAACTGTTCGGGAGATGTCACAGTATGAAAATTGGTGTCGGTACTCGACATCAGTGTGTGGGATAACGACAGATGAAAACCGCTTAGAATAACCGCTTGTTAGATGGAAAGATGCGGAACGTATTTTAACGCGGGATTGAGTGGGAGCCTGAGTACGACGCGCTTGGTTGCTAGTCAAGTGGAGTTTTTCCCAGAGCGCCTGCTTATCTGATTACAAAGCTGACTGATTCATTCGGCGATGGCGTTATATGTGCTCATCCACTGCTTACCCACGTCTTACATTGTTTTGTGGAAGTGCCGCAGTGGTACAATCAGAGCTCTTCTCTTCGAAGTCTGATTAACTTGGATTACACCTCAAACACGGTCGCATATGATGATGTAACACAGCCGGTACATGCGCACAAACAGATTGCGCCTAGAAAATAAACCAAGTTCACGCCAAATATATGTAACAAATTTTAACTGTGTCCACAAATTGGATGATAGGACATATAAAGAATGTAAGGTACCGATTTTTTCTGCGCGTCGCCGTTTTGACTTTCGGACTGCTGTTACTTTTATTTTCGTGTTTCACTTCTTTTGCTGTCACTCGATACGCCGTCCTCAATTTTAGTTGACACATTTGGGGCGCGTTTCGGTTACTTTTACAACACCACTCATGTATTTAAGCCAACTGGCTGCAAGTTAACAAGAGGAAGGAGGAGAACCCATGGTTTGACACCATCCCCTTTCGAACTCGCTTTCCGGTCGCGTTCCCCCCCCCGGCAGCTTCGCAACCTCTACAAGAACAATGGCAAAGTATCTAGGCAGACAATGATGCAGCTGTGACCTGGCAACAGAGATATAGCATATGCTAAATTTGGGATTAAGTCTGTCTTTGTTGCATGGGCTGCAAATATTATGTAGCATTTGATTGCAATCTCGCACAGATTTTGCCTTTTTAGCAACTTTGCCAGTCATACATATTTGAAATATATACCTAAATATAAAACTGTGACAAATTATGAACAGATTCTTGCTACGTATTTGGATATGATGTGACAACATTCTCGGCTAAACAAATTCTGGGTAATATACACACCATCTGTTCACAAATATGAAAGACGGATATATATAACTACAGTTCAAAATTTGATGCCGGAAATGTACACCTAAAATAAGTATTATCCCTGGCTCAATCTGTTGTCAAATTAGTACTGGCTCGATTAGCTGGGCATACTCGGCCGTGTTTGAGGTCGAGGCTAGAAAGTTGAAACAGGGTTGTATTTTTCTAACTCACAATACTTTTTAGGGCCGGCTAGCTCAGTTGGTTAGAGCGTCGTGCTAATAACGCGAAGGTCCTGGGTTCGACCCCCATGTTGGCCATATTTTTTCCAAGTTCTCTCATGTTTCACTTTCCCGCGCCATTATTTTCAAGTAAATCATCAACAGCTACGAAAATTAGTACAATGCCACCACAAGCACATTTAATAAGAATGAGGTTGTTACATCACACACATAAATTGTAATGTTGTTGATGTGATCGATGTAGCTTTAAACGCTCCAACTCTGGGAACCAATATTACTACTTGAATGTGTGTAACTAACCGTTACATTATTTTCCTTTGAACTCCATTATATCGCTGCCCACACTGGTCGACGCCGTTGGCACACTCCCCGCAGCCTGGATCGTCCGATTCGACCCATGTTTTTCGAAGCACGATTGTTCGTCGCGCATAAGTGAATAGGCACAAGTTACATGAACGCCGTTTACTCTTTGATCGTTGCTTGCTCGCGTCTACTGTGATGGAATTCAGACAAGAAGGATAGAGACTCCTTACCTCATTATCACGAATAGTACGTAGGCCGGGCCGTTTCTCCCCTTTCTGTTCCGTGTATTTCCCAATTTACCACTTCCGAGGAGTCGTCACGCCGCATCATGTTTCACATACAAGACTCTGCCTATGACTCATCGATTTGTTGGCGGACTCGAAGCGTGGCGGTTTCGTTCACTATAACGTCTGAAAACAGTCGATTCGGATGCGTCCCCACAAAACTCCGGGGTCCCTCAACTTGAAGGCGTCGATGTTAACAACCTATGATGTCTCCGAGCCGTCCGAGGGAAGGAAAAAGAAACATATAAAACGCTTGACGATGGCGATAACATGCGCTCGCCTCAACTAGCAAACCAACGCGAGGCAGCAAGAAGACCACGGTATGATGTCACTATAGGTTTTAGGTGTGGAAATTGGAAATTCATTGGATGGCGGTTGTGCTCATACATGCGGATATGAAAACACGTTTGGATCTAGGTAAGGTCGACACGGCTGAAACACCGCGACTTGATGGAACGCTGCAGGCATCGCGAGAGGTCTCACCTTCCGTGATTCGGAAGCGTCATGCCACGTGATGTCTGATCCAGAACTCCATATCAATCACGGTACGTAGGTTATACCATAAATAGGCGATTTGGCTCTAGTAGCCAAGTGCCAGCACGAACATAGGCGTGAGCAGACCTTTCACTGATTGCTACCACTTAGACGAAAGCATTTCACTCGCCTGGCATGCATCGTGTTTTCCTGGTCCATATGAAATTCGGACTAGATCTCGCTTCCTGGTTGTTCCAGTAAGCTCACGTCATTTGCTTGCTGATGTCATAAGGCAGCGGGTCCGAGTCAAAGAATTGCTTCATTTCAACCACACAACGGCAAGGATACGTCCGTCAGTGAAAAAATACAGATTTATTACTTCGATCATCAAATTTCATGGGTAGCTCATCATATCACCAATTGTGCCAGGTGCATACGTATTGTAAGGTATCCCCCTCGTCTGCGCACAGCCGCCGCCGCGATCTTGCCCTCACTCCTTTCGCTGCGATTCTCGGACCGCCGCCACTTTATTTTTCATTTTTCTCTCCTTGCACTGTCACTTTCGAGACGCCGTTCTCATTTTTCCGCCATACAATTCTCGCGCGAACGGTATCGTCGAGCGCTCCCACCGCACCATCCGCGACTCCCTAGTCAAAGCTCGTGACGGCGGCATCACTCAATGGCCTCAGCTCGCAGCGCACGTCTTTTGGGCGGACCGCGTCACTACTACAAAATCTACAGGCAACCTCCGTACTACATGGCGCATAGCGTTGAGCCGCTCCTTCCCCTAGACATCGTTGAAGCCACCTTTCTCGCGCCGCCCATTACTGATAAGCTCGACACTGCCATCCGTGCCCAACAACTTGTGAAACGTGATGACGACTTACGAGAAATTCATCAGCGCGTCCTCCACAGCCTAGTCGTAACATGCGACTCGACTCGACCCGCCCGACGCCGACCTCGATTCCGACCTTCGACTACGACATCCATTTTACTTACTTACTTTCTACCTTTTAGGTTCGCCTCTTAGGCTCGACGCCATCCCCTTGAACTCGCATACACGGTCGCGTTCCGCACCAGCGGCTTCGCACTACTTACAGTGTATTGCGAATAATTTGTGGTGACGAAGTGGTTTAGTTGCAAAAATTCCTTTAAAGCTTTCGGAATTTCAACTGCAGTGCGTCCACACATGCTGTCCAGCATACACCCAGTGCACCACCCGCCACTTGCCCACTCGGTTGTTCCTTTCAACGATGACCGTGGTTACCGCAGAGAGTAACACGATGCATATTGGATCAGTAAGTAAGTAACCATAGATATGTTTACCTTTGTCGTTTATTTTGTGTTCAATGTCTTTTTATCTTTGTACTCATTTTTCTTGGAAAATCTCGCGTACGTCGCAATGGAGTCCATTGAAGAACTACTGCTGACACTTATCAACCACATTTCCCCTCAATTCTCCGAACGAGGTTTTGCTCTTATTGTTTTCATATCACAGACAACATTCTCGGTAGGGGAAACTTGATCCATCAGTCATGGAGGATAAGTACAATGGATGCAATGCAACTCCAACGGCAAGTATCAGGAATGGCTACAATTTTTGGCGGGCTACCCTCCCAAATTGTCAGCCTACGGAAAGCCGAGACATTGTCGCGATTTGCGTTGCCAACGCACAACTGTGCATGTTGTGATATTTTATTATTATTTTCTAAGTCACTGACGCAGATTCTACGGTCTTTGTTGAACGGCGCGACGCGCGAACATCAATGTAGTTGTCCTACCGCGTAGTATTGTCGTCATGCCGTTGTCAAAGCTCGACCATAGCTAAGACCACGACAATGACGGACGTATATATAAATGTAAGTGCTTATCGATGACTGTCTTCCTCCACAAACCCTTTGTATCTTCGCTTCCAAGTTCAACTCAGCAAGCTCGTCCCTTTTACTCGCGTTTGAATAGTCGCTCTTTAAAGTATTCTTCTGCAACTAGTTCAGTTGCGGTTGACGTAATGATGCTCACCCTTCGAGAATTCCCCGCGTGGATCGTGTCAAAGGGCAGTCGTCCCCGAATACAAGATCGAAATAAGTACGATTGGGAACAAGGTATCGTGCTGGATACGAGCAAGGTGGGTTCCTCGCTACCAAGTATATAGCGGTACGAATGATCGCCACGCATACAGACCTTTTCAGTCTGCTGGATGGATGACGGTGCTATCATACCTGGAAGATACCTACATCGGCGCAGCGCGACGAAGACAAAAAGTGTTCAAACAGATGAAACGACGAGACGACCTTCCATGTCTACTGGGAATACGGTTGATTGTATACATTATGCGTCATGTTTGACTTCTGAACTTGTTGCCTTGTCCCGACTCACCAGTGCCTAGAATACAACCCGATCGAGGTGCTGGAACGATCGTGTTCAAGATAGGGCTTGCCGGCATAACCAGGGGGAGACCACCAGATCAGCTGCAGCCGCTCCCTCGAATCTCAGGGTTACTGAACAACGGGGTGACTCACTACATCTGGTGAGCGGTGATTGTCACGATCAAGCGGGTTTTGTGAATGAACCCCGCCCTAAGCTACGAAGATGAGAGAAGTACCAGCACAAGGTATCCATATGCATTGCGTGTGCAGGAGAAGCAACGGGTCCTACCTCACATTCATCTTCCGTTGCAGATTCATGGGTACGCCGGAAACAGCCTGATGATAGCGAGAGCCTCCTGAACTGATACGGTGTTCTTCCATAGTACTTATCAAGTATCATGAAAGACGAACTGCCCACAGCGGACTAACCGGTACTATGTTCGACGGCGTATTGTACGCGGCGATGCGCGTGCAACACACCGTAGAACACCATAATAAGGTAAGACGCGGCCACAGTTTTGCGTTGACCGCTCTGATCATGCCTTTAATTGGGTGTGTGCTCTTAGAATCTATATCTCTGTGGATGTGGGCATGTATCTGCGTCATGATGTTTTTCGTCTGGGAGGGATCGAGAAAACAAACCATAACAGAACGCGTCTCGTGGCGCGTAGTACGAGCGGAAGATGCAAAGGATATGTTGACCAGCCGCGCGCATGTCATAAACGACCAGAAAGAAGTTGCTGTGAACCACCCCCCTTCACATGGTCAGGACAAATCCGTGACGGACGCCCATACAGAACGTCAGATTATTCGCGTCATTCTTCCCCACGCACTCTTCTTCACACTCTCCATCCCTCAGCTCAATAGGCATGTCCATCTCACTCACTGTTATGCGCCTCACGTCTTGACGATACACTCTCCCGCCATACTACAATAGTTAGCCATCGCGTCGTAGTTGACGAACGAAACAACAAGGTCTCGTCTTTTATACCATGCGGAACCTGAAAAGTAACATCACCTTTGTCGCCAGATCAGAAGGCAGGAATAGTCTGATCGCCCACGCCACATGCATTTTCAGTCTTTTGGATGGACCACGGATCCGCAGTTCGAACGGCGGGCTACGTCCATCTCGACAGTCGCGTGACATCCGGAAGACACTTGACTGGTTGGGGTATAACAAAGATAGAGGGTGCTTGGACTGACCGCAGCACAGAACATCCGTTTATATTTGCAGAGACTCCGAGCGCACGTGAGTTCATTCCAAGCCCACTTTGCGCTGTTACTCATTATCGCATTTCTCAGCAACGGCTCGATCAAGAGATGGTGTTAAGGCAGGAACGATTGGACTGAAGATAGCGCTCCATCCGATGGCTGAAATTAGAGAGGTAGATCGGTCACTGCCGCCACCTCGGCCGTCGATGTCAAAAAACAATAGTCATCACGTCGGGTAAGCTGCGCTGGTATGATCTAGTGAATGTCGTTAATGATGCTCCAAGCTACGGGAAAGAAAGAAAAACCACTCCGAGATACCCTTACACCTGGCGTGCACCAAAGGTCGATCAATCGGTGAACCGGTCCTACGTGACGTTCACATTCCGATACAGATCGAAAGGTGTTCCCGTAAATGTTTCGATGGAAATCCATATATTCTAATTGGGGGCGTTTCAGAATTCTTAACGTTCAACGGGATTATGATGGACGAGGTCGCATCGCCGATTCAGCCCGAAGTATTAAACGCGTTCTTGGAGGCATATGGCCTTTCGTCGTTTAGCTCTTCAGGGACGACACATGGAACTATTCAGAGTCTTCCTGCGGGTAGCATCCTGGAACCAATAGTAAGCACCAACCAACTTCAATCATGCTCGGATGTTGATCGATAATAGGTTCCCGCACCAAACATTTCAAATATACCTATCCAGCTACCGGTCGACTCCCAGACGGTGCCCAAAACAACTAGTGAGACGATTCGTGGCGGTTATTTCCACTGTCCGGGAGAAGGTTTACTCTACTTTGGTTCAATTGCAGGGCGAGGTACAGGGGGCGGTCAACAACCGGAACAAGCAGCCAACGTGACGAACTGGTTCGGCGGGCCATCTGGTATCCCCGCGTCGACGACACCCTTATACAACACATAATTTGGCAGAACAAATTGTAAGCACTCACCTGCTCTTGTCCACATTCGGTTAGTGATCGGATGCTAGGGTTCTGCGTTGAATGCTCAGGGTGGTCCTGTCCGGCCTATAAGAAACGTTGAGATAGCGGAACAGCCAAATGAAAATTTCCGTTATCTGGAAGAAGGAATCCGTGACTTCGGTCCTACTGTGGACCCAAGTATGATAGGATTCCGAACCAACCATGACTTGAGACCACAGAAAACCGGCAACAGCAAAGAACAGGCTCTCAATGGTACGAATTGGCTATAGCACCCTTCTTTTGGATGTTTTCCGCCATCGTTGATTTCTTTTCTTTGATTTACCATTAGACGCGACGACGGCTGAATGATCGATTAGCTACTTGAACAAACACTGTATCTTGACTATATCGTACCATTTCGTTTTCATTTACAAACAGTTCCGTACGGAGTGCTGAGAGGCACGGAGGAACACTTTGAATATTGGGCGGACTGAGTATGTAGGTTAGCGGGGAATGTTTCGGAATTCGAATTTATGTGGCGTGCCGGCCAGTGCCACTTCGGAGGCATGAATTTTTCTTGAAAACCTTTCTTACGTTGACAGTCAGTGGATGCGAAACTGCGCTCATTTGTTCCCAGAATTTTTCCCTCTGCCAAGGTTTGAAAACAGTCCACAATTAGATTCAGGCTTTCGTCCGCGGAATGCAAACACCAGGTTTTGGCATGTAGAAGTCGAGGCAACGAAGCGTCTTTCCGACTTGACTACCACGAGGGGCCATCTTTATTTTTCCCCGACCAAGAATAATATGTTTTTTTCCCGATTCCGCGAGCTGAAGCGGTGTGGTTGACGTCACGACCGTTCTTTTGCGACTTCGAGCTCATCTTGGATTGATTGTGTGTTCAGCTGCTTCCATTTTTTTAAAAAAGAGTCGGCTCTTGCCAAGCAGGCTCCCGAACACGACCGGTGACTATTTTTTTTTTCGATGTTTCAGTGAAACTTGGTTCGGGTATACGAGTTAAGGGGATTCCAGCAGCGGCAACTTCGATCGGTTATTTCGGAGGTTCGTTCGCCTCCCAACTGTTTTACATACGTGTCGTCTTCGTCTTCGTCCAAGCATTCTTTTCTCCAGTTTCTTGATGCTCACGACCGAGTCGCAATGATTCCTACTATGCCTCTGTTGAAACGCTTGCGGTGAGGGATGGCCGTCAAGAAGCCAACTGTTACGAGGGGGTTATGTATGTATGTATCATACGAAATACTTCTCTTCATTCTAGAGATATCGTCTCACACACCGGTTTGAACAGTCATATATCCAGAAGAGTTAAGCCTTGAAGTCCAACCACCAAAAAATTGACGATCGCATCCAAGCTATCCCCCCCCTTCAAAGTTTGATTTTTAGTCGCCGAAGCAAGCATATGTAGCCCTGGCAACCTTGGGAGAAAAGGTGAGTCCGTAATTTCCTGGGCCCCCCTCTCCGAAGTCCCTCACGCTCCTAATAATTTCGTGAAGCAAAAGTGATAATGATTCCGATTTTTAAGAAAATGGGCGGCGATGCGTAAGCACCCCCTGAGTTCTTTTTTTCTTTTTCTTTCAGCAGTGTTTACATAAAATGGTTATTCGCCCAATCAACCTATAGGCGGCATACCTTTACTGCACACGATCTCATGAATCTTCCGAGGGTGGACAAAGACAAAAATTTAGACGGCAGCGTACCTTGCCGACGTAATCATTCGTCTCCCAAGACCCGAAGCGCTCGAGTATATCCATTTCTCAACTGCGTGTGCGCTCATCCCCCCCACCCCCCCCCTTTGTACAGGAATGGATGGATTTCATGCTGCGTTACATACACCTTTA
>JBBPKB010000146.1:0-18372 GCA_038089035.1 Boletellus dicymbophilus
CGTTTTATCTTTAGCTCACCTGGACATTTTCTATACAGGGCCATTGGATCAACGTCTCGCCAGACCAGTGACTGACTGGTACTCACCGTCGTCCAAATCCGAAGCACGCGTTCCCGGGATGAGGCTCTGGATTATCTCCCAAAAAACGCTCGGGTTTGAACTCTCTTGGATCCTTGTACGTTCTTTCGTCGCGGAGCATCGCCCTAAACAACTCCATACCAGGCGCTACAGTTATCCGTGATTGTTGACTCACCAGATATTGATAGCAACATAGGAACCCGCAGGAATAAAATACCCGTTGTACACGTCATCGACTCTCGTATACCTCAGGTCTGCGAAGGAGTAGATTAAAATGAGAAAGTTGTCAATGGTTCACGCCGGCTGACTTATTGGATCCGGAGTGTGCCAACGAAGCAGCTCCGTGAGGAGAGCTTCCATGTAAGGTAGAGATGACCTGTCGGAAAATGTTGGTAACCGACCAGTACCAATCATCGAGTCTAGCTCCTGTTGTGCTTTCTTCATGACGCGGGGATGAAGTGTCATAGCAAGGTAGAAGGCATGAGCAACAGAATTGGCCTATAAAATCATCTGAGTATTGACGCGTGTGAGTACGAGATTGTAGCCTTACCGTATCAGCACCACCTACGGCCAATTTGCTCAACAATAACATAGATAATGACTAATGTTCGCACCTTGATACATAGTTACCGTGGCCCACTTGATGCTGTCTTCACGTTCCTCGGTAAGACCAGGTTCACTCATTAAACGAGACGATAGGGATGGCAGTGCGGTGCCAGCTGTCTTGAAAAATTTAAATCCAGTTGGGCACGTTTCAATATGGTTTATGAGGAAACTTACTATCTGAGATTTCGTATAATTGTGAGGTATTTCTACGAGGTCCCGTAACACCACAGCATATTCTTTTGCTGTTCTCTTGAATCCAGCACCGGGAAACCATGATGGGGTGTACTTCACTGCAAGGAAAGGACTTGGCACCTTCGGAATTATTTGGAAAAGCAATAACTTACGAAAGGGAAGAATATCGACGAAGTACACGCCCGGTGTGGTTACAGCTGACAACTGTGAATTTGCTACGTGAGCCAATTCAACGAGCGGGTCGTTTCCGTCCTGAGTCACATAGCCGTGGGAGATGCGCAAGATTATTGAAGTGAAGTTCCTAATTGACTTTGTTACTGACAACAACAGGGATTCACTAGAACATACTTGCGGACGTGTGCTTGAGTCGCCTCCGGGTCTTCGAGTACGCTTCGAAGAAATCGTCGAGTTTCGAACTCGATCATCCTATGTAGCTTTGCCACGGTGGAATAGCTCCCAATCTCTTGCGCAAACCACTTTCGCTGCGTACGAAACCAGTCGTTGTAGTTGGAAAGGAGCATGATCTTGCCCCACCCTGACAGCTCACCACCCATAATCGACGGGGGGCGGTCGGAGTAGTTGGCGCTACGTTTATCGAGCAAATCCTCCGCGACTTTGGCAGAGCCAATAAGGATGGCAGTGTGTCCAAAAGCCGTCCCAGAGGCGATGTCGCCTATCCGATAAGCAATTAGCGACGAGCTTGATAACTTTGAATCAGCACACCATATTGCTTGTTATACTTGAGCTGCCTTTCCCATTGTTTTTCCCTAGGGATCATGAAAATACCTCGAAGACCTGGCACCCCAGGTGGTAAATGGCGGGATCTGTACCATGCATGGAGTTCATGGAGTAAGATAAAACAAAGTCCAAGTAAAGTGAATGGAACGACTACAACGGAGGACATTGCACTTGGCAAGGACTCGTTGAACATAGTAAAGACTGGTCGCCATTCTGCCAACCATCATTTATTTGGTTTCGGTAGCTTCTCTTCGGTTACATTCGCTTCTCATGATAACTTGAAGCTTCGCCACTAAAAAAGAACCCTTACTCTCCATGAAGATTCCCTGAACCAAGTTGATCTTCTATACGCCACTGACTTAGAAAATATGTGTGAGAGGTGTCAAGCCTATTAAGGCCTGATGGTTGCCTGAGCTTGAATGTTTGAAGTTCAGACTGTGTCATAGAGGGCTACTAACCTTACAGCGGCAAGGTCCTGAAAATTTCCTCTTAACCTAAATTTGACACAATATGATTGACCACCTGCCAGCGGTGTCGTGGAGTTGCAGCTCTTCGGAGGCTCAAGCTGGCAGCATCAGACTCGGAAACTCTGAGAGTACTAACCTACTCAGGCTGGACTGTCGATACCGAAGCGCCGAGCTACCGCCAAATTATAATTATTACATTGAATAAATGTTTCTTTTCCCGTAGTACTTACATATGATACACGTAAATTGCAATACAGGGAAGATCATGTGAATAGCGGGCTTCGGCGCTCAGCAAAGCTGACCGTGCTCGAATCCGCCAGCAACGGCAGTAATGCCAGCATTAACTTGAGCTGTGGCATCAGGAGCGCCAAATCGACTAAACCATGGCTTGCAGGGAGCTTTAGTATTATTCTGTTCTCGAGATATCTGATTCGGAGAGTCTGAGGGGAGGAAGTGTTGGATTAGCAAGCGGGCGCGCAGCCACCGGGCCGATCGGCATTAACAGTCATCGCACTTCTCGTGAGCGTACGTGTTTTCCACCCGACCCTTTTTCTACCTCTCTTGTAGTGTACTGTCAAACTACTCGAACTCGCCCGTATATAAGTGCATCGTATGTAGACGAGCACCTCAGTCCGCCGTATCACGCGACTGAGGTGAGCTCTCCATAGTAGTACCTTTTCATATCTTGTACTAACCTGTACCTAGTTGTGTGCTAGGTGATTATATAATATCAGTCCGCCGTATCACGCGACTGAGTTGTGTGCTAGTAATCCAACAGGAAGACCCTCAGTCACTGTACTAGCAAATGCTTGAGATGACAGTTACTAGACTAGAACTTCAAGCTTCATCATTAGGACGTGCCAACTTGTTGACAACCAGTATGTTGATTTGGTCGCAGTGGTGCAATCCATTAGCAGATTTATAGGTACTATATATTGCAGGTAATGCGATGTCTAGGAAGTCCTCCAAAGGATGACACCACCAGTGTTGTCCTCACTTATCCACCGCAGTTGCCTCCTAACGACTTGAAATCCTTGCTCAGACCTGATACTGTGCACCTTCCCCATTCACTTCGAAGGGAATCATCTCCAATTCACCTCTTTGCCCTGAATGCTCTGCGAACACGACTTCGGACGCCGTCGCCACCGTACTCTCGATAGCATTGGGTTGTGATGATATACCAAATCCCGTGTCGATGCCGCCCTGGTAGCGTCGATGGATGTCGTGGTCATGCCGCTCTCGCACGTTCGTGATGAACCGTGGCAACATAGTAAACAAGAACATCAAGACCAGTGTGTGCAGGTAGAGCAAGGACATGCCGAACAAATTTCCGGTGCTGCCTTGAACCGCGTCCAGAATGTCGTAAAGTGAGCGCCTGTTAAATACATCGCGAGGGGTGAGGTCAGTGCGAGTAGTGGCAGTAATGCACATAGGCAGGTGGAGCCAATAGGATTCGCAAATGCAAAGGTGGCAGCAAATGCCGGTGGGCGAATCGAAGGGTGAGGGAACGTACAAAACAAAGTAAACCATTCCATGCGCCATTAGTAGTCTCATGTAACGGCCCGGTTGCCACATCTTTGTCGCCCTGTACATGTCAAAACATTGTTTCGAGGTTTGGATAACAGCGAGGATCAATAACACAGCAGCAAAGATAAAAGTTGGCGAAATGTATGACCAAATGGGGGATGGTGTGTTAAATGACCCAGAGCAGACAGAGAAAGTGAGAACGCGGGTAAGCGTCACTAGAGATAGCGACGAAATGATCAAAATCACCCCGCAATGACAAATCCGATGAATTAGCTCACGGGCCACATACCGGAGAAGTAGGTATTAGGGTTGTCGAAAACGCCTGCGAAAACAAAGGCGATGATCCTTTCTGGTAAATATATACACAACAAGAAACAGAGAATGATCCTAGATTGATTCCACATTGCATAAACACGCAGGAGCATCACTACTATGATTGAGCTTAATACACAGGAACGCTTAGTGCTGAAGTGAGGTAACTCACGATCGGCAGCGGCAAGGAACGATAGCATCGCCCACTCGTTTATTAAATAAAATATTGTACCTTTAAAACAGCCAGCCTCAACCTAATCTTGTGTCGAAACAGATATTCTTACACCTACTCAATCATTAACATCAGTATATGCAAGTGAATTCTGGATTCATACGTCTGTAAGAACATAATCAGTAACAGCCAGACAAACGGCAGAAAGGCATGACGGACTTTAACAGAATTAGGGTAAAGAGTATTGAGAACTGAAAGTATATTCAATCAATCTATTCACCGGTGATTCAGAACCTGGTCGTACAGAATCCCCAAATCCTTGAAAACCCATTTGTGTCAATTACTGTACGTTCGAACGGCAGTGGGCTTACAATGCTTGGCAAAGACCCAGATACCGGACCTATGGCAGTCAGGTCAGGCCATCAAGAACACACGAACCGACGCTCGCCGATTGCTAAATCCTGACACGCACGAAAACAAATAATGTAGAGACCAGTGTCCAGGATCTGCACTGTTTCGCTGTTAGAGACGTGGCACTTGGGTAAAGATCGCACACTTACCCAGATATATTCCATCTGTCAATTTACTCAAGTTAGAGGGAGCACGACGTGAAGGAAATCAAGTAAATACCTCTCTGAAAAACGTGAGACCTGTCAATGAAACGGGAGCGTCCACTCAAGATCAAGATACTGATTCTACGCTACTCACAATAATCGTACAAGACGACGGCAGCGAGGACAACTGGAACAAAAACCATAAGGTTGATTTTACATGTAAAAAAGGACTCAGGGTGCGTACGCTGTGCGCAATTGAGCAGCCAGAAATCCTCTAGCTGAGACTGTAGCTCCGAAGACATGACATGGAGAAGAGAGTGTTGGCTGTTCGAATTGGGAATGTTCAATAGCTTTGAATGGATATGCTTGTCAGCGACAAAGCTATGATCGGTCACTCATTAGCATTTTGTTTGATCTCAACGCAACTTTTTTGAAGCTAGATCGTGATGTGTGGGAAGTCCTAGTCAGCTGCCGTCGTCAAGGTTGGCACGTTCCCTACCTTTCATGTCATCTTTACGACTTTATTTGATGATTTTTTTTGTAAGAAATGCCGATACCGACTGCAGCCTTCGCGTAAGTTGACGGCACAGTAGCCTGGATTTGGCACTTAACATTGACATGGAACTTTCAACAGTGCCCGCCTACTGAGGTGTTCGTCACTGAATGTGATAAAGGTATGTATAGCCTTCGTCCAAACTTGAAAGGGACTCCAAGCTCGCTTATCGGTACATGGAAAGTATGACAACTCACGCCACACCACAGTACCTGTCTGACACTTTGTGTACCTTACGGTACAATGTGCCATTAACATTTTACACGCTCGAGAATTTTCTTCTTTATCTGAGACGTCACCTTCAACACCATTCATTCAAATTTCCACGTCACTCAGTAAGCCGACTCATTTCGAATTTTCAAGCATTGCCGAGTCCAAGCGTGGTGCGTCTCTCTACGCCCCCGCGTGCCTCACCTATGTTTTTTTTTGAAGCATCGCCCTACATCAAAGCGTTGCCAGGTACCGTTCTGGTTCCCTGCTCTATATTACAGTATGTTCAACGCTTTTGGTCGACACACAGTCCGATCGACTTCTCACCTGCTACCGAAATGCGGTAAGCACGATTGCTCTCGTCTTCGCCGATCAAGACTTCGCGAAGAAGCTCTCCGCTAAACATGCACGGCCACCCCAATCGCCAGGCACCATTTTCAAATGTGTGATCCAAGCTGTGTTGACTCGGAAACGATCCGTCCGGTGCCTCTCTGTTCACGTCCCCCTTTTTTGGTGCTGTTGGATATTGTGCTCAAATTTAGTACGTCCACCCATGGCAAGATTCCGCAGGCCGCTGCTTTTGCTGAGTCCTGACCAGTTCAAAGGGGTGATTCGGTAACGATACAACTTACTTCGGTGAGTGCAAAGATGATAAAGCCATGGTACCAGTTCAAACGTATCGATTATGATACACCCTCACAAATTTAAAGGACGCAGCGCCTACTTCTGCTTAGCCGAGAGTAACAAGTGTATGCAGCCAGACTACTGTACCCTGAAATGTCTTCCGTAGACGCGCCCGCCAATGATAAGCTAAAAGTCCCTCTCCGTGATCCTTAAAGAAAGTCCAAGTCCATTTGTTCAGTCCCAACTACGCGCCACATGCCCCACTCTCGAGCTCATTTCATCTTAGTGTCATGTCACCACTACTGCTGGACGTTCCCGTAGTCGGATCGGAGCTGCGCGAGGGGGATGGTGTTCACGAACACAACTGCAGACCCGACCGTTCCGTTTTCATCAACGTTTTTCGAAAACAAACCGAATCCTGTATCGATGCATTGCAGACTGTGATGGGCATCATAGTCGTACATCTCTCGCACGCCGATGATGAACCGGGGCATCGTGGCGAACGTGAGCGTCAAGACTATACTCAAGATCACGGTGGATAATCCGTTGGTTGGGACACTACAATCATACGCCATGAGCGACCTGATGTCGTTCAAGGTACGCCTGTTGACATGCGAGAATGGGCGTGAGCATTCGTTCGTATAGTCAGTGGATCAATTCAATGCAATGCAGTCAAACAAGGAGGATAAAAAGAAGGCTGCGGAGACGTACAGAACAAAATAGAATATTCCCTCTCTGACAAGTCGCTTCAAGTATCGGTTGGGTTGCCACTTCTTGGTTGCCATGTACATGTCAAATGTCTGCTTCGAGATTCGGATCAAGGGAAGAATCAACATAATAATGTTGGCGGCCAAAGTGAGTGCCAAGTTTATCCACATGGGAGTTGGGTAGTCAGATGGAGAGCAAGCTGTAGGATTAAAGCTCTGGGTTGTAATGTTTTTGGAAAGTGCTGACAGAAAATATTGGTCGCCATGGGTCATCATACGGCTTTTCAGACATACCAATCTCGTCGTTGTGAGGCGTGTTATAAATCCCGCACACAATAACGGAGAAGAGCTTTACAGGCACAAAAAAGCAAAGAAGTATGCTGAGGATGATTTTGGATTGACTCCACATTGCGTAAACACGGAGAGCCATCACAGCTGTAACTGAATTTAGCCTGGCGAAGAAGGTGGTGGTGCATCGCACGATGACTCACCGTCGACAGCAGTAGAGTATAGTACTGACGCCCAATTAGACATTACCAAAGCTATAGCGTCTGTAAAAATGTCGGCGTTAGTCTAATCACGTCACGAAGTACTATATACTGACGGACTTACATCTATAAAAAATTCAATGACACAGTCCGCTAGAGAATTTAGTTTCATACGTCTAAGAGTAGTTCGTCAGCAGGGCCGGGTAAGAAGTAAAGCTGAAAGCTGACTTGGTCGGAACTGGAGCTGAGATCACCAGTGAAAACTAAAGGCACATTCAATCAGCTCATGGAATTGCCGGTCATCTGTAGGATGATTGATCGTACAAAATCCATATATTCTTCAAAAGCACACGTGCCATTAGCGATACTCAGAAAGTTGGTTTACAGCGATGTTAGACTCACACAACTTGGAAAAGACCGAAATAGCGAACCTGTGGCACTGTCAGCCTCCCGAAGGCACACAGACTTAGCTCCTCGGATGTATAGAATATTGATACGCACTAAAAAGAACAACGTGGAAACCAGCGTCCAATGCTTGCACTATAGCATTGTCAGGGATGTTACGTTCGAGTATTAATTTTGTTTACCCAAATGTAGTCGACCTTTCCAATACGTCAGCAAGCGATCAAGACGTGGAGCGACAAGTACCTCTGTCGAAAAGGTAAGAGCTACGGCAGCGGAACCGCAGTGGGAATTACTGTTGTTCAATATCAATCGCTGCAAGCACGCGTACTTCACCCACTGTAATCATGTAGGACAACGGCAACCATAATGACTGGGTTTGGCTGTAAGGTCAGTAAATCGACCGTTATTATGGTTGCACATACGGTTTGAATAGGTCGTATTTTGGACATACCGAAGAGCCTGTACGCTGGATGACATAATAGATGCAAGAAAAAGGTTACTTCGATAAATTATTGCGTACTAGCGTCAGCCTGGTTGCATTATATGCTGTTATCGGCTAGTGTCTGATAGCGTGTGTCAAACTCTCCGACGTGTTTCGGTCTCAATTCCGGCGCTGATGTTGACCACGCTTGTGTTAGAGTTACGAAAGATTCAGCGGTCCATGTTGGATGGTAGAGCTGCACCCTGTCGCAACCCTAGATGAAATTTGCGACTGAAATTCTGGAGCTGCCATCAATTTGAACATGACAAGAAACATCTACAATTTGAGCAGTTTTAGGCACTGAGAGTCGTCCATTTTTTCCACTCACTGCCGTCCATTTTTTTTCTCTTTCTTTCAAGAAGCGCCCGAAACCCTTCGATGTCCGTCTCTCACTGCAAGTACCACCGTTACCGACGGAATAGCCCCTCAAAATTAGCGCCGGCTAGCTGGTCCGAACAAAAAGAAGCGTCTATCCTTTCAGCTGTCAAACGAACCCGCTTCAGGCCCGATTCGCTTCTCCTATGCCTAGATAATAACTGTATTTTGCTTTTCCAATGTCTAACCAATATTGTATGTCCATCCGTCAGTAACGGGACGGTAGCACTTGCACCCGGTCGCGCGACAGAGCAGTTGTCATTAAGTAGTAGATCTTATGTGGAGTTTCATGTCTGACCCAACGAGCAATGAGTCTCATCTTAAGAAAAGATCGCTACATAACGAGGCCAAAAGCTCGAAGCTCGAAGCTTTAAAGGCACGGGTCGCCGCCACTGAATTTTGAAACTTCGATCAATGTCAGTGTAATTTTAAATCTGCAAGGACGCGGCACATAACTTACCCTCAAACTTGACACGGACGGAGTCAATGTGGAAAAGTGAACCATCGGTCATCTGAATTGGCACATAACCGAATTTGTTACATGCGGCGTTCGAAAACATCAGTCCATCAGCCGGAAATACTTAGTTGCGCCTTACTTTTACAAATACATAATTACATGCGTACGTGATCCGAAGAAACAATTTTCGAAGGAAAACAAAAGATCCCAGTCTACCCCGACATAGTACGTCAGACCGTTTCCATCCCGGAGCTTCGAGTCGTTTCCGATTCGCTTCTCTCCCCCACCACGATCAGAACTACGATATCACTTTTCCTGCTGGTACTGGCCCGACTCCGTTGTACAAGCGTGACACTGTCCGACTCGGAGTCCGCGAACGGATTTACCGCCGAGTTCGTCATCGCGTTCCAACTGTTCCTACCACTGCTATAGCTATCGTAGTGCAGAGACCCTTCGCCGAACCCAGTGTCGATACCCTGCCTGTGTCCGCGCCGGAGATTGTGGTCGTGCAGTTCTCTTAGGCTGATAATGAACCGTGGCAGCATAGCAAACATGACCGTCATGGCAACGAAATCCACAATGAGCGCCGAAACCACCCCCGGGACCCTAAAGTGTCCGTATTGGATGAGAGACTTGACGTCGTAAAGTAGGCGTCTAAAGGCGAGGGACCAAGCGAGAGAACACGTCATATCATATGTACAATGTACGAAATGAGAAGCGGACAAGGATTAAAAAGGAGAGGGACGTACAGAAGGAAATAGATTATTCCGTCTCTTGCGAGCAACTTCATGTACTGATTTGATTGCCATGTCTTTGTCGCCTGGTACATGCGAAAGGATTCTTTCACTATTTGAATTATGGCGAGGACAGACATCATGATCGCGAGGACCAAAGTGGGAATCAGGAATGCCCAGGAAGGAAGCGGGTAGTTGTATGATATATCGCAAACCGTATACTGGAAAATCGGGATAGTGGACACTGAAGGAGAAAGGGGGGAGGTTAACTTCTTTTCAGGGTGATTCTGAGACGTACCAGATAAGTTGGTTCTGGGATTATTATAAATGCCGGCCAAAATGAAGGTGATGGTCTGTACCGGTACGTATATACAGAGCAGGGCACCTAGGACAATGTTGCACCGATTCCACATTGCGTAGACACGCAGAATCATCACGACTGTGATCGTAATCAGTGGGAGAAAGTATACGAGAGGAGGCGACTCACGATCGACGACGGAAAAGAACACCAGTGACATCCAGTCGCCCAACAAAAAGAATATAGTACCTTTAAAATAGTCAGATTCGTTTTAAATGTGCGATTGCGTATAACTAGACTGAGATGCTCACACCTATTAAATGGTTAGCAATTCAGACTAGCAGCAGAATGATTCGAACCGTACGTCTTTGGGGTGTTACTATAGTTAGCAGTGCCAGATGAGGTATAAGACAGAAAAACTGACATTTACGGAATTGGGGAAAATAGGACTGAGAACTAGTATTTGGTCAATCTAATTGCCAAAGAATCCATAGCTTTGAGCGTACAGAACCCAAGTAGCCTTCAGAGTGAAAACGTTGCTTAGTAGACACATTTAAACAAGTTTTGGGACCAGACACACAAAGCTTGACAAAGACCAAGGTACCGGACCTATACAACAAACCGGTTCAGTTCACAATAGTGTTTATGAACAATACTCTTCTACGCACCAAAATGAATAAGGTGGAAACCAGTGTCCAGGATTTACACTATATAATTGTTATCGGTGACATCACAATGAATACATGCAGGGTGCCCTTACCCAAATGTAATCTACCTTCCTAGATTGTCAGCAAGGGAGTGTGGCGAGGAGAAATCTCGATACCTCCTTTGAAAATGTGAGGACTGCAGTAATAGAGATCAATCAAACATGGACCACATGGATATTACAGACACATGCAATAACTCACAGTAGTCATATAATACAGCTGTGGCGAGAATGACTGCATTGAAATAACCAGATCAAAACCCAAAAAATATAACCCGAGGCTCGGTTACGTACAATTTGTACAGGTGAATAACTGAAAAAACTCCAATCCGAACTGGAGGTTAGAAGGCATGACATGAACAGAAACGATCGTGAGGGGGGGGAGGTTGTGATGAATTGCTACAAAGGAATCACTTGACTTATAACAGCGACATCAAACAAGGAAGTTATCGGAATTGGTCAAGCTCGACATTACTTGTCTTGGCCAAGCCAGCACAGCCCATAGGCTTCCTGTGCACCCGTTCCCACGCACCCACAGACTCGGTCCCACCAAGGAAGGTTGATTGGTCTGCGGGGGTTGGTTCGTTAGTTTCGAGGTAAATCCCCTTGGTAGCAATCGTTAATGACATATCAGTGGCGAATTTAAACTCCATATTTTGGTTAATTAACCTCATAATCAATGGCTTGATACTCACGGAATTCCGGGACATGGCCGTTCGTTTAAATTATGAATTTAAGTCTGTTTATATGACCATAACCTCTCGGTCCACCGTGATGGGAGGCAGTATTACATTGGATTGGGGATCCGTCCATCGTCATACAAAGTGCTGTTCTGATAAGTTTTTGGCACCCATATTCAATGATGAGCGCACTCTCAGTGGGCCTATCAGCGAATTAGTGGCGGCGCACAGGAAGTCATCTAAGATCTATCAATTGGCTAGTGTCGAATTGTGCATCAATTCTAAATTAAAACGTACTCAAATCTAGGTTTCTATTGGCCGGAATCCATTGAATGAGAGTCGTGCAGTTAATCTTCATGAGCTTTTATGATCGGGGTCAGGTCGCTGAAGGAGTTAAAAGCCTGACTCCATCATGTGACTTGGTTGATGTCTTCCTCGGTCCACACACGTACCAACCAATCAGGTAACTTGAAACTTACTGGCATTCACTCGGACTAGGTAATATCACTCTACTCATATTGGCTCGTGGAAAGATTCCATTCAGTGGGCAACATTCATGCCTTGCCTTTTGGGTCATGGCGGCGGTTATGGGGTATCATGGTTATTCCCCTCGACGACAACTTGCAACATAACAGTACGGCCCCACTGCTCCGTAGTCCAAGCACTGTGTGAGATTGGCAAATATTTCTCCGCCTGCAAGCTCGCTGATTTTTGTCCGAGTAGGCATTAATTTCAAACGGTATGCGGGTTTGATTTTATTATTTACTGTCGCTTCGATTTCTTTTACTCCTTCGTCCGCTATTGATTGACGTTTCTGAGTCTCTCAAAACATGACACGGAAAACCGTTGACATTGCATATAGGGGTTTCTATCTGTCTACATACTATGGGAGGCCCAACAGCGTTCCTGAAATCGTGTTCACGTCTATGTTGTCAAGATCGCACAACGTCCTTGACCGCATGAACGCGTATTCGATTGTCATGATCGCGTGATCCACCGATTAACCGAACCAAGGTCGTCCTTTTTTGCAACGTTGCACGCATTGCCACGGCTTCACGCATCCACGCATCCATGGACGCGGGGACGAAGCTTCAGGCTTCAGTTGCGGTATGTTGAACCCTTGAACATAACGCATACTACGCCCTCCGCTAAGACAAATCGAGCGCATATTTGAACCAGTCGAAGGTACGTTCCGAGCCTTAATTATCTTGAACCACGATTCCGGTGTACAGCAGTGGTGGAGTTCACACGTAGAAACGATGTTTTTTAACATTTATGTCAGAGAAAAACTTCAACAAAGCTGTTATGTCAGTGCCTAGATGTAAAATGGTGCATTCATAATAACATCTTCTCCAGCAGAGGAAAACCAACTACGGAGTATGCGAGCGCACGGAGCGCGTCGCATGGACACCCAGAGACGCCGGCTGACGAAGACAAGACTACGACGTCGGAAGACCCTGAGGATGCGACGAGTGACGACGGACGTCATCCAGACGCACTCCCAGAGTCCCCCCAACACAGCTGAGAGCGCGAGGACGGGACCAGGCAAGGGAATGGAGTGGGTTGAGGCGGAGGTGTCGAGGGAGACCGAGCCAGACGGCGAAACGGGCGATACCGGCGAATCAGGACACCCCAAGACGCGAAGGAGGAGGGAGAGGCGACGACGACGCGTCGATATAAGACGGTCGAGGTGGAGAGCGCAGGCGCGGTTGCACGTGAGCGGTCAGCGACGGAAGCTAACGGACACGATCAGCGCACACACGGAGTCGATAACGACATACCTGGACCACCAGCACAACCACCAGCACATCCAGAATCACCAGATAAGGCCATAAAACACATAGGACCGCCCCCAGCGCCGAGCTCGAGATGTGCGCGTCGGAGTCAAAACAAACAGGTTCAAGGGTACCGAGAAGGCCGACATGGAGCGCCGCAATGCGCAGACCAAGGCGGAGAGTACCAGAAGGCACGAGTCGGATGGGCCGAATAAAGCCGAAGGGCGTAGCAAGTCGGCGCACACGCGACCGATGAAAGCAGTCAAAGATAGTCGATATTATCTGTTGGGAGATGAAGATGAAGTACCAGGGAGACTACATGATACACACACCAAACCACCCGACGAGACCACCACAGACATCCAAAATGGGTGACCGCACGCAAAGTTCGAAGCCGAACACACAGGTCGAGAGAGCGCCAAAAGCGCATATACCGGAGCCAAAGCGGACGCCTCAGGAGCCCCAGATAGTTGTAGCGACTCCAGGAACAGGCCAAAGGGGCTATAGAATGCGTCAGAACGCGTCAGAGAGCGCGAAGAGTGAATGGTGGAGGAGAACTCACCAAGTCAAGTCCCAAGGAACCCAGGTGAGTCAAGCGATGAAATGGCCGCACAAGATAATGTTCACTGGTCCCAGGAATGCCAGGAAAGCGATGGGAACGACAACGGGAACAAGACGGCCGCGTCAAGTCGAGCCAGAAGGACTGGAGGATGACTAGGCAACCAGGTTGAATCGGGACACGGAGAGGACGGCGAAACGCGCCGAAACAATACACACGGCGATAGAACGGATGGGAAAGATTGCCGGACGGACGACGGAGCGAGCGACATGCGCTGCGACTCGAAATGAGTCAAAACGGAGACGCTAGCCGGAAATCAAATGGATCAGCGCGAACGCTACAAACGGGCGATAAAGAACGTACCTAAGCCATCCACCGCACCTACTAAGCGTCAGAATCGTCCCAGAGGTCAGCCGAACAAACCGCGCCGACGTGGAAAGCTCAAGACGAGCATTAGAAGGGTTAGCAGGAAACTGACTGACCGAGTTAGACGGTCATGTCAGGGCCAAGTCGAGCGAAACGATTACGTCGCATACGGACTGGAGATGCAGGGGGTGTGTCCCTCAGGCGAGATTAACCAGAATGGCGAGCGGGAGGCAAGCGCGTATTGAGCGCTATCACTGGCCGCCCACGATCTACCTTATTAGGCAACCGCACGATTGTCACCTCGTCGACAACGGACTCGCGCCGACAATTCAAGAACACCTGTCTATATCAGCGGAAAGCTCAGGAAGAGGTTACTTACCTGCGCAAGATCCTGCAAGAGCCATGGAGATGAGACTGCGCTCCAGTTAGTACAGCGCAGCTAAGCCGCGACTCACCAACTTAGGTAATGGGGCGAACGCACTTCAAGCGCGATTTAGTGACTACAAGTATCCTACACGTTACAGTGAGCCTTCTACAGTTATTTCATCCCTTGTCTATGGTGTTTTTATCACAGTAATCATGTGCAAAACCAGAGATGGTGTCGACGTGTGCGCTGAAAAGATGCCACGCCTGCAGTGGCGACGGGACCTCAGTGGCTTGCCAACTTCGTTGGCACTGCGATAAGCACTCCTGTAGCATGTGCTTGCGTCCGCCCGAGTGGAAACGTGTTCCATCTGATTGTTCCATTTCATGAACTCTGCACGCGCGCGAGGGTGACACCCGGGGATTCTCCGCAATACATATACAGTCGAATTTCTGATAACCCATAACCTCTCATACGATTTCCCATTTCCCAATTCAGTTAGCAGAGAATCTAACCCAATATTCCATAACCCATACTTAGGGGTAGAAAACCCTAATATAGAGTTATCTATTATGCAATTTCCCCCAAATACCATCATGTTCGGCGATCACACATTGTCACTTACTGAGAAATCAATCTCTAAGTCGACTCGGACGCCCACGGAATGTGTCACCATGTGGCTGGACCCCAAGGTGATTCGGGCTTCCTTCATACCTAATATTCAATAGCAATGCACTGAGCGGAAATAAAAGGCTGTCGCTCAAGTTGTTCATGAACTTGCTCTCCTGCACCTCACTCTGATCTATCATTCCCATATTCGATGTCTTCCGGCTCTGGGTCCAACTCGAATCACCAACATATTGAATTAGAGTTAGACTTGGTTTGGTTGTCTAACAGTGCTCGCTGTATGCACTATGCTCATACTTTTAGACTAATCTTATATTCTCCATTGTAGTCTCTCTCAGTGTCCTTGTCCTATACGATTTTTGTGAGTGATCCATTCCATGCCTTTGGTTATTTGTACTTTTTTAAATCCCGCTGCAGGCATCACCTTTTCCAGAGATGTATTTGACGCCCTCCACATCCAAGTCACAATCCCTAACTAATGATTTCGGAAGATAGATTACATCTGGGTAATTTATCAACCTGTATATCAGTGTTATGTTGCTGATGGTACTACAGCGCAAACCCTGGACATTAGTCTCTACACTGTTTGTTTTAGTACATTTCAGCTCATTTTGTATGCTTTCGCCGAGACCAAGTGACTTTTTTGATAGATCCGTTATCTGGGTCTCTTTCAGGCACTGTAAGTCTACTGGTTTATTTGACGCACCGTTGCTATCAACAGTTAATCATTGGATTCGTTCTCAAGACTACTGATAATGGGTATGCTTGGCGGCAGAAGACATTTGATAATTTAACTGATCAAAATCTTTTGCAGCTCACATTCCACTTCTTAATTCTGTAAAAGTCAGTTTTTTTTTCTTTTTTCTTTTCTTTTTTACTTCTTACATATTCTGACGCTGCTGGCTGCTGCTAATGAACATGTTCCGATTTCGAAGATGTACAAGATTCCAATTCTGCTACCGGACAATGTCGTTAACCACTTAACAGATGTAAGCACACTAATCTGTGATGCTTGATCGCACTTCTTAACGAGGCTGGTTATCCTATAGGTACTGTATTACATCTAGTCATTGAATGGATGTGGTTATTATTCCTTTCTGCTGTCGATCGTAAGCCACCATCTTTTTCATTCTTGTTTACTAACTTGACTTCCAGTGATGATGGTTCTACGCGTCTATGCGATGTGGAGTCGATCCAAGCTCATTCTTACTGTTCTCCTCTGTGTATATGTACCAGTAAAGATCATCGCGTTTGTCATCACTGGTATTTATGTTAGCCCAGGCCCTTATATCAGTGGTATGTATGTCACATCTATTCGATGTCTCGATGACTCTTGAAAAAGATGTGCTCTGATTATCTCCCATCTTTTCTCTAGTAACACTCCACCGGGTTCTTTCTGTCTCGTTCTGTGTCGTGTCATTTGATTGGCCATCTCCGTTCTGGACGTACATGGTCTCTGATATAATGCTCAGTGCTGTGTTATTTGGCCTTGCTCTCGTCAAATCAATCAATCAATCATTTGATATCTACAAGGTAGCGAAGATTTGGCAGCCTAACAAGTACGTGGAGCAATTATTCATGGACGGAACGGTCTATTCTATTCTGTAAGTCTCCCTCGCTTTCTATTATTGTTATTTTCATTTCATCTCCGTACTCTTTCCATTATGATTCACTCAATTTTCCTGAGCTGACCGACGACTCTTCTGATTAGACGAGGACTTTACGGCTTGCTGAGAAGCTTTCAAAGTCAGACTCAGGGGCTTCCTTCCGTCAAGATGTTCTTTCTGAGTATGCTAGTAAAGGCACTTTTGTTTACCCTGCTTCCCCGGTTCATCATCAGTCTTCGAGAACTGCACGAAAGCGATGTCGGACTCCGTCAGCACGGCATCGACTCCGGATTCGGCATATCGTCACAATACGCCGCTGTGTCTGCAATCTCGTTTGCGGATGCGGACATCGTTCTTGCACAGTCCGAGTCCGAAGGTCAGGTCTTGCCAGCCCTGGCCATGGCAGAGCAGATAGACACGTCGGAGATAGATATGCCCCAATCGGGCCCGTGATGGGGTCAGGAATGGTGCACACACGACTGCCAGCCTCTTTACGCAGCGGATCGTGTATCTGTAAAAAAGCTACAATTTTCCCGATATTTGTTTACTTACCGTAAATGACTGACTACTACATATGTGATCTACCTAACGCCTTGACGAGCCCACGGTCACGTAGCAAATTGTTTCTGATCGAATTCAAGATCTCTTCCCTTTCAGTCAGCTGCTCGTCATCCTTTGTGTGTTCCTCTACGACTCCGTTCTGTTTCGGAATTTCACTCGATCGCCAACTCATAGGACTTGAAGGTTGGATCATCCTGCCTATTTTGTGGGCCGCCGTTGCCTCCCCCCTTATTGGATGCAAGTAGCAATCACGACGAGACAGCGTCTATTCCTTTTCAATGCATTCAAAGGCAAGAACAGCGCGTTATCAACGCACTTTATAGTAAAGCCCCCAACAAGAAAATGTTTGCACACGTTAAATGGAGAAAAGAACAGGGTTGAGATCGGAAGGGAAGCAAGATAGATAATAATACACGGTCGGAGACAGCAGGAAAGGGATAGCCAAGCAAAGGTGAAAAAAAAAAGTAAAGGGACGAAATACAAAAAAAAAAATACAATGAATCTCTTTCGCAATCCATCCGAACCAGATCTTCTCTGAAATTCTATTCCAATTCTCCCGCCGACGAAACACGCTCAGCGTGTTCGACGTGCACCATGCACCCATACACACAAGGAGAGAGAGAAATGACACAAACACCCTCCGAGATCATGTCGTTCCGAAGTCGTAAATCCGTCAAGTAAAACAACTTGCTACAATGAATTGCTGAAGCACATGGAAGACACGGGATGGGGGTAAAGGTTGGGCGAGGTCCGAAAGATGGGCTAATCGCATTGGATTACCATCCGAAGACCCTGTCAATGTAACATTATCGATCAATCTCCGAACCGAAATAACAGAAAGAAGAAAAAAAACTCACTCTTCGTGGAACTCGATCCCTCCGACGGTTCGCTTCCGAACTGCATCAAACTTCCTCACGCTCTCCCCAGCGCTCTCGGCAAGCTCAGCGGGACCACAGGCGCCCACGAAGACGCCGTTGCATCCGCCGGCACTTAGCGTGGAGCTGACCAGCGCGTCAAGGTGCTTGCCCAGGTTCGGCCGACCTGGGGTGAGCGTGATACCCGGGGGAAGATACATCCCTTCGAGCGAACGGGACGAGGCACGCGTGTAGAACACTGAGACACGGAGGCGAGCTGCGGCGCATTCGGATA
>JBBPKB010000147.1:0-18324 GCA_038089035.1 Boletellus dicymbophilus
GCTCGTCATCCGAAGCCGCAAAAGGTCCGCATATGAGCCCTGTCGACTCCGCGGATTGCTTCGCGGTGCGTCCTCATACGCAGGAAGATATCCAATCACATGATCATAGTCTCCATGGTCCTCCTCATCCGACTCGTCTTGTGTCGGTGTTCCCGGCCTGCTAAGCTCATGAATCGGTGTGTTCCCTCCCCATGCACTAGTGCCATGCTTGGCAGTGCGACTCCATCCAAAGAGTCGTTCATCAATCCACGTCTAGTCGTTCCCTTTATTGAAACCAATTACCAGGTAGCTATGCAGCGGCACACTTACCATCGGATGAATGAGCAAATTTCCTTGCGCATCCACTTGTCCGACGCTGCTCTTCCGCCGCCAGACCCCCGAGTCTGTGGACGGGGGAGCGCTTGCCGGCACCAGAATACGGAACTGTCGAGGGCGTTACCGTGGAATTGCAGTTGTTAATCTGAAGGCATACCTTGTCGAAGTCATCATACAGTTTGGGTCCAAATTCGTTGATAATATCCGCCACTTCGTTCGAAAGGCGTAGCCTCATCGCCTTCAAGTTATCAAGATCACGTTGCTGTCCGGGAATAAGGGCGACAACCAAAGGCCGAAGAGACCTAGTAAACACTTTAGTGAATGCACACGCTCGCGGTCGGAGGTTTATTTACTTGAACACATCCACTCCAGCCTCGCCGAACTTGAGTGCGGCGTAGTTCATGAAAGGAAGAGCGAAAACAACGAGAAATGGCGTCCACAATTCCAATGACAATGAAACATTGGCTTTCACAGCGACAACAGTTGCTAGGATTGCATAGAGTGTGTACAACACAGGAGCGACGCCCATGGAGATCAAAATCTTCCAAGTCGCGAGAACATCTCGACCAGCAACCTTGACGACGGACGCAGCAAGTGCCTCTGCATGACGCAAGTTGAGGATAAGTCATGGTAACGACCTCTACAAGCTTTGCTCACCTTTCGCCTTCCTTTTCGATATGACAGAAGCAAGGATGAATATCGGACCGTTCAAAATGACGCCAGGCAACGCCAATATAGTCCAGACCATCAGCAAGCCAAGACGATACAGAAGAAGACCTAGCGTTTTCCAGCTCGCCTTCTTAGCGCGTGGTACCTGATATTATTATGAGGTTGAAAAGCTGCTTAAGAGTGAGTACGGACAACCATACCTGATGATCGCGAAGTCCAAGGTCCCGTAACAAACGATTGTACTTCAACACGTCGTTCCTGAGTTTCTGTACGCGCGGCTCATCCTTGAAATGCGTATAACCCTCGAGGAAACGACGATTCAGTTCGACTACTTGACCCAGTGTGAGATGTTGGCCAGGGGTCTTGTAGAGTCGCCGAACGGCTTGTATAAGCTGTAGGACGGGGGTTCAATGGGTGTCAAATACAAAAGTAAAAGCGCTCGTACCATGAGTGTGTCATAGTCGGGAGCTCTGATAGTCACAGTCTTGAGACCATCATAAATCAAGTCCAGGAATTTGGAAACTGCTTCGTGTTTGCGACTCCCGCCCTCTTTGAACATCTCAACCAACTCCGCCGGCACATCCAAGGCGGTTCCAAACTCGACGACGGCACGAGAGCGGAAACGGTGCGCATGAAAGTAAGACAGACCGACTGGAACGATCTTAACTTTGACACTTGAATCATTGGCCATCGCTCCGAGAGCCATGATCGAGACGCCAGCCTTGAGGGGGAGTAAATTACTGCGGTCGTGACTTCCACCTGAAGTCGTGGTCAATCGGGCACAACAGTGGAACTAGTCGTCAAGAGTGACCTTCAGGAAAGATTCCAATACAGCCACCTGCTTTCAACCTTTCGTACACTCCACGATACATCTCCTGCTGGTCGATGAAGGGAAGTGACTTGAATGCCAATCCATTTTTTCCCTCTGCCTTGGCCTCCGCCAGCTTCTCTCTGATGCGCGCCGTTCCCTTTCCTGTCTCACCTCCAAACTCTCTCTTGATTCGGAGTTTTATGTCAGAGACCACTTCTACCACCTCAGCCGTCACCGAGCCGACAGATTTTGGCAGCATGATTTGCATTTTCGGTGCAAATTCAGACTTGAACCGCGTTCCTTCACCGATGACGATACACGGATCTTCTGCAGACAGGGAGACGAAGCCCGTCCCAGGTTTTGCCTCATCGACCGCCCGAGCTACTGATACTTTCCAAGGACTGAGTCCGCCAGTAGCATCCAGCGATATAATATACTTACTACTATCCATTTGACCGGCAAAAAAGCCCACAGCCTTCCGCTTCATGCTTTTCGCAGCTATCAGGAATGCAACCTGGCGCCGAGTTTCCCTAAACACCTCTAGGATCAAGAGCAGTGGATCGAGGAACTGTAGAAACGGTCTGCAAGAGCAGCTATAGACAGTGACAAGAATGACATGCCTGGTTATGGTGTGGAGCGCCGACGAAGATGACTGGGCCATCGCGAGGAATGTTGAAGGCACCGCGGGGGCGTATTTCTCTGAAGAATATCTGAGTGATTATCCGCCAGAATATCAGAGCGACTTCGTATGTAACTGTGGGCATGCTGGAGGGGATACGAGACTACGTGTGAATGCTCATGAAGAAAGAAAAGGGACGCGGCAGGCTGGTGGTATTCGTTGGGGATCACCTGCGTACTGTCAACACGGCCAAACTCCCCATCTCATTATTACTACTACGATAGAATCTGAAGTTGCTCGTGCATACTGTACAATATGTCAGGCGACAGAAGTGAGTGCAAGATCGAAACTTTAAGATGCAATGGGAGGAGGAAACAATCATTCGATGGACGCCCGCGGCTTCGTGGCACCAGCCGATGAGCCGTTGCTCGTCACGCTTGCCCGCTTGTATTGAAATATGTCATGCAATTTGTGGAGTCTGTCCTCTCCTGGAGGTTCCGAAGCGTGCAGAGGCGATCGTGGAACATTCCCGGATTCCCGAGTCACAGGTGAACTTGGATTTGTCTCATTCCCGTTGGCTTCGAGTTCTGCCGCCCCACCATAAGTATATCGTTCTAAGATACGGTGTGTGACGTACTGGACAGGGTGCTTGCAACAGCCACCGTCCTTTCTAGATCCTCCGCAGCCCGACTGGCGAGTGCACGGTTGATGTACTTCCGGAACGCCGGTCCTGTTGTTTCCAGAAGTTTCTCCACTTTCGGTCGTTTGTGCGGATAGTTCTTCAGGAAATGATGCAGTTCGGTAATGCCCTCCTTGTGCATCGCTCCAGTCGTCTCGCTAGAAATGTGGTTAATGATGGTGATAAGCTGGGCTTCTGGATCCGGTTCTTCTACAGGCGGCGAGAATCCGTTGTGTGAAGATACGCTTGGACTGGTCCGGTGGCTGGGAGATGAACGACGGTTGTTAGCCGATGTGGGAGAAATCGGCCGACTGGACGCCGCTGAATATGGTCGGGTGATAGGATCTTGTGGACTCCCACTTGTCCTTGTTGGGGGATCTGCTGGTTTCGAGGCCGAATTAAGGATACGATACACGTAGGGGTACACGATCGTAGCGGACGGATCATCGAATGAAGCAGAAAGAATGTCGTATGCTTCATCTCCGTAGTGTGCTTTGTGTGAGAAATATTAAGAAACCACAATGGCACCAATGTGGCATGTCACACATACCGACCACATGCTGAATGATGACCTTGATGGTCCGTAGTGGCATGTCCCCACAAGGGACTTTATTGGTCGCTCTGGCTCGCCACTCGTTGGGAGGAACAGATTGTAAAAAATGTTCCACTGCCGGAAGGAGCTCGACTGGATCTAACTTGTGATCCTTAAGGTCTTGAGGTATATTTCGCGCAAGCTTCCACACGCATTTGAGAACGAGCTCGGCAACTCGTGACTCTTTTGATTCGGACCCAGTGCCGGCACTGGGAAATGGCTTAACAATCTGCAGGAGAAGAGCGAACAATGAACTTCAGGTGCTTTCAGTACAATTGATCAGTGAGCGCCAGAGTAAACTCACCGGAAGATCGACATTCTTCTGCCGGTCGCAAATAAACGTAAAATAATCATGTTTATGAATCGCGACAAGTCCTTAACTTTGGCAACTGAACTTTCGTCTGTCTCTAGAAGGCGTAGTGTCAGTTCTTCGAGTAGAGGCGTAAGGATTTCAATAGTCAACGACTCCGCCAGGAATGTATGGTCGCAGAACGTGTTAAGAGTTTGTATGAGATGTTTAGCAAGCCGGAAATTTTCGTCATGCAATAATTCTTCTGGTCTTTCAAATACATGGGTCATCTGCAGCGTGATTGTCTCAATCAGACCCTCGGTATGCTCTGCAAGGTCCCTGTATTCTGGTGAAGCGTGTCCGTCCTCGGGTTTTGTCATGAGTATTTTCTGAATCTTCTTCAGTGCGTCAACACTGCGAGACGGGTCACTACTAAGGATGCTTGAGATTGTTATCGTAATATCGTTGGCACTATTAGCGGGGGCATCGTCGTAAGACGGAGCAGAGTCCACCAAAGTATCGATTGTATCGCTGGATAGGGGCGGGGTTTCTGTCCCCCGCGAGCCATTTATTCGGGCCACATACGGTAGTTCGGATGGTTCTTCAGCTGGCGGGATTACAGTGTTGGTAGGCAACGGGGGTGCGGTAGACCGAGTAATCGACCGCGGCTGTGCCAAGCGAGAAGGAAGCATGCTTTTAGGACGCAAGCCAGACACTGACGGAATTCCAGAAGTGTTTGTCGTGGACGGTGCAGACACACCGGTGAGACCAGGTAACTTAGAAATCCCACGAGGTGGGGAGGACGACTTCGCAGCGACTTGCGAGGGTGTAGGAGAAACAGATCGTAACGGTCGACCGGGGGAACCAGGTCGTGCAATACGAGACGTCGCAGAGGCGGCAGGACTCGCAGGACGTGCTTTCCCAACAGATGGTGATTCTGGTCGTGAACCGACGTTTGCCAGGCGTGTCACTTGGGGGGGAGGGGCAGGAGTTTGGTGTTCAGGCTTGACAGGGCTACTCGGACCTGCAACACGCCGAAGGCGCTCTTCGAGCTGTGTCTTGTCTTTGGGAGTAAGGGTACCAACTAAGGTCCATACCTTTTCTCCAACGAGCACATATACCTCACTATGGATGACGTATTAGCTGTCATTCCGTCTCAGTCCAATGGCTGACATACCTGAGTACGGACAACGCAGATTTGCGGACGGCAGAGTCTTTGTCAGCGATCATCGAGCCCACGACGGGGAATGCTTTGTTGGGCAAATTACAGGCGCCCATTCCGTTACGTCTTAGTAAATTCGCCAGCTCATCCAGTGCACCTTGCCTAGTTTTTGCTACTTTAGCTCTCAGACCGTGTTCCAATAACAGGTCAAAAACACGACTGTATGCATAAACTTTGGGCAAGGACTGTATGATGTTCTGCACGCGTACACGTACTTGCTCACGCGCATCACCAAGCTAGAGAAGAGAAAGTCAACAATGTTCATGTGATTGCATGCCTCAACCGCTTACCTTGTAGATGAATGTCGGGACAAAACAAAGTGCTTCTGGGTCCTCGAGCTGAGCATCGACACTGCGTAAGAAGAATATGACTGCTTCTATAACATCCAGACATTTCGAGGCAAGATTCGATTGTGGTTCGTGAGCCTTCATAGAAACATATTTTAAGGCAAGATCAGAGCTCGCCAGGCTAATTGCGCGGATGTCATCGATAGGGACACCATATTTATCTTCACCTGACGATGCAACTGAGAAAAACTCTTGCAAAATAGAGAGCCCAGAAACATGGTCATTGACTGCATTGTGGTCATGACTGAAGAGCTGGCTAACTAATTCCTTAGATGCATGTGGCTCCATTTGATGTTGTAGCATGTCTGCGAGATCCTTGCGCGTCGGGCCGGCTTCAATGACCCATTTCTGGAGGTCTCTTGTTAACCTCGCACGCTTTGATTCCATGTTCATGGTAGTGAAAGGGAGAGAAGCTAAGGTGGTTGGCGTGGTAGCCTTAGGGGTTGGAGCAGTAATACCTGGTCGTTTCAATCCAACCTTTCCTGGCATTCTGCTCGTATTCAATGATTCCTCTGCGGGCTCATCTTTTGATTCAGGTCTGATCGTACCCTGTGGCAATTTCCTCCTAACTCCAGTCGGTTTATTAGGAACTCCGGTGGATTCGTGGGTTGCAGGTGGTGGCGAGGGCGATGGCGTTGGTGAAGATGGGGGTACGGCAGTGGTGACTGAAACTTTCGCAACCGGTTTGGCCGATTGTCCCGAGGTTGGAAGAGATGTGGCCAACTCTTTAGCAGCCTGAATAGTTGGCACGGCAGTCTTACGAGATGCTGGCTTGAGGGCGCTCGTGTATGACATGACCTTGTCAAAGCCAACAAATGTAATCAAGGGCGGCAGGAGAGCTTGAGCCCCCTTTCTAACATCCGCGCTGCGATCATCCAAACAAGAAACTACAACGGCAGCCCAACCATTCAGGTCGAGCGGAGATGAAGGAGGGTTCTCCTTTAGATAATCAGAGATCCAACCCAAAAGAGACGCCCGCTGGGTAGGATTTGTCGCTTCCAATGCAGTACCAAGAAAGTGAACCATGGAGTCGATGCCTTCACAGGCATTCGCTATAGCTGTCAAGGTTTGGATGGCAGCCGCTCTGATAGGTGCTTTCTGGTCGGAAAGTACAGTCGCCACTGGTACAACAAATAATTTCGTATACTTGTCGAATGGCTTTCCCATACCCGTTGCAATGCGAGCGACAATATCGAGAGCAAGCGATTGAACTGCTTTGTTCGTGTCAGCTACTCGAGCCTTAAGAACTTGCGCAATTTCGCCAATCGTGGGTTTCAGTCGCTTATTAGCGCCTTGATCTAGAATCGCTTGTAATACCTCCAATGCCTCTTTCTTGGTCTTCCATGCATCATTTTTCGAGTCAGCAAGAATGGTGGTGCCCTTGAGTAAACCGTCAAGTTCAACTCTTGGGAAAAGGTCGCCCAGAGGATCTGCGCCCCCTTTACCTCCCGCGGCGGATGTCGGAATCACCGATGCAACATCGGCAGATGTCCGACTCGGCTGTGGGATGGGACTGCCTTCAACCCTGTCGAACTCGCTCTGGATCGTCCCTAGGAGCTGTGGATTGATATCCTCCAAAAAGTCCTTGATGCCTATACACGACGCAACATGAAATTTGGTAGTATAGCTAACAGATCCAGTGCCAAAACATACCTGCTCCAGCAAAAAGTTTTACAGTGACGAGGGTCTTAGTTGCGCTGGTGCGAACGGTAGCGTTGGAATTCTTTAAAGCGGTTTTGAGGAATTCAATGAGGTTGCGAAGTGAGAGACCAGCAATTCCAAATTCGAGCAACGCCGTATCCATCCAAGTCAACGCGTCGGCGAGAACTTTGGGGGCCTTCTGTTTGCTCAATGGATCATATACTACGTTGCCCTGTCTGAGCGTCCGGTCTCCACATATGATAAATAGTCAATCGTACCTTGATTAAGCACAAACTGCAAAGAAGTTTTTTCAGCGAAAACCAAAAGTGCGTCGCCCGCGGGCTTCTTTAACTTTGCGTCACCAAGTTTTTCACTCAAATGCCCAGCTGAAAGCGCAACGCATGACTTCCCAAACGATGGGCATTGTTCGGCAAGGATGTTCAAGATAGTATACAACTTGGCTGAAACCTGAGTGAGGAGGCGTGCTCAATAGATTATCAACTCGAACAATGAAAGTGGGATATACTTGGAAATTCTTTTCGTTCCACCCTTTCTTCGCGATCACTCTTACGACGACCTCCGCATCCACGTCTTGAACTATCCCATCAAGCCAGCTAGTCATCTCTTCGCATGCGGCAAGCCTAGCTTTCCAATTTGTATCTCCGAGTCCTTCCATGACGGACTCCGGTATAAGACTAACTGCAAGAGCTTCGGCATCCTCCGGGGTGTGTCTGTATTTGAATGTGTCGAGTGCACCTGGTGGAGCCGGTGGGGGCGGCTTCGCACCCTTAGCGGCTGCAACAGGAACCGGTTTCTTCACTGCAGGGGTTGTATTAGCGCTAGATTTGGGGTTCCCATCGGCAGACGCATCACTGTCAGCCTGCGCCCCCTTTTTTGCCTGAAATACGTGACGATGTCAGCATCGAGTATTTGTATCATCCAAAAGACGAACCAAAAGCCTTGCAGGTACCTTTCCTACAGGTTTCTTCGGGGGCTCGTCCTGCAGAGGTATATCCTCGGTAGCAGACGGTGGTATTGGTGAATCAGAAATTACCAGAGCAGGAACTTTCGCAGCAGACTTTTTCTTCGGTGGTTCTTTTGCAGCAAGGGGTGGCTTCGGAGGCCCTCCAGACCCAGCTTTACACTTCACTGTAGCGTTATCGTAGGCTTCCTTGACCTTTGCCTTCCGCACGTCCGCTAAACTGTCCATGAGGGCGCTAAGCGGCCGTTCTCCAACCATCTTCATCAACGTCCCTAAACATATAGCTGCCTCATTGCGAGCACCTTCAAAACTATCTTCGAGGAGGACTGCGAGGGGATCCGTGAGCAATTTAATTTGCCCTTGCTGAACTGGACTTGTCGAAGTTGCAAGACAACGCGCAAGAAACTTCAGGGTTCCCTCTTTGACTTGTGGATTCTTGTTTCCTAGCGCAGGGAGCAAGTCGGGAATTATATCGGGAAGAGACGTCTGCAAATTCCCGTTTAGCTAACAAGTAGAGGATGCTTCAAATACTCACGGTCGTGAAGACAGCATCTAAGGCAGCGCCAATGGCATCTGCGACGCTAGTTTTTCTCTCTTTCAAGCGCTCCAACATGGGAGGGACGACCGCTTCTCGAAGTCTTCCAAATGGACTCATCATTCCTTTGGCGAGTCCTTCCATGATATTAGCGGCTGTCACAACACAATTAATGTTCGCATCTTTGTGTATACAGGCAGCCAAGGATTTTGCGAGTTCCGCCAGCTCTGGAGCGTCCTGAATCCGAGGGGTGGCATTGACGAGCGTGAGTAGCTCATCCAAGATCTCTTTACGCTCTTTCCATTTTGAGGACGTGAGATTGGTCTGTAGATTTGACGGAAACTTGGCCACGATATCGATCGGCTCCGCGAGACTGCGTGGATCAGGAAGATCCAGTTCTATTGAAGCAAGATGAGGGGATACAAAATATTTCACGCCGGAATTGCTCACCCTCTACTGCCCCTGCATCTGCGGTATCCCCACCGATGCCACCGTCTGCATCCGATTCAGACTCCCTCTGCTGTTCTCTTGTCAATCGTTCCGTCTTGAGCGTGCCCTTTCCCTTTCCCTCTTTCTCCATCCCTTCAAATGCTTCCTGTAACTCCTTGACCTGGACAGGCTTCAGCTCAGCTAACCATGGGTCGATTGCCGGTCCAATGTACTGATATAGTGTGCGAGTGAGTTGAGTGCCCTCAGCACGGACATTCTTGTCTGCATGAGCGAAAATCTTGGGTAATGCTTTGAGAGTCGGGGTAGGTGGTGTAACTTGGGTCCCAAACGTACTGCAAGTATGCGGTTTAGTGGTCGACGCAAGAAAAATTGACATCCGCTAGCTACACACCGAAGGACTTCCCTGAGCGCAAACACGCAGGCCGCAACTGCCTTCGGCTGCTTTGCCGCGAGACCGGAAATGATATCCGCCTACCAGGAGGTGAACATGATCAGGATAATTATTTCGAAGGTGACTGACCGAGAGTCGATCGCACGCACCACCACCCCAGTACCAGAGTTCTCCACCTCAACATACTGCAAAATAAGTTCTATCGCCTGATTCCTTGTTCCCACTCTGGCAGAACCAAGACACTTGTCGACCAAGGCTGGGAGCACCGCGTCTCTTGTTTTGGCAGCAGTCTCGCCTGCGAACTTGACCAGTTGCACGAGACATTCTACGCCTTTCTCTTGCGCCACTGCGTTTGAATCTGTTGCTATTCTCTTGAGGAGATCCGGGTTAGAGATGTACGGCTTGAACGCCGGGTCTGAATCAGACGCGGTTGTTTGGAAGGTCTTGATCAGTGACTCATAGGCATTTACACGGGCTTTCCAGTTCTTGTGGGCAAGCCTTTCAGAGATCGGCAGTGACGAAAAGTCTTCTTCCTGGGGAGGGGGCCCGTCCATGCCCACACAAAGGCTTGATGCAAGTTTAAAAGCAGAAAAAGTTCAACCGTACTCCTCGCGAACCATTCACTTGCGTGACTAGGGTCGATAACCCAAGACGCGTTATTATGTAATCGAAGACAGCACGTGATCTCCCCAGTTACCCCGCAGCCAGCGACAGGCTGATATCCGTCACAAGATCCCACACCTGCTGTGCCTCCTTATCCACCGTGCACTCCTCGAAACTGCGCATTGTCGAGACAGAAGCGGAATACCGCTCGAGTGCAGCTTCTTCCTCCTTTTTCATCCCAAGGTTGTGGAAGACCAACATGAGCAACCATTGAACGTCCGACGTTGCCTCAAACATAGAGAGCTGTATGTAGTCCGCTTCCGCCATAAGAAGGTGGGGTAATGCTTCTCGAAGCCCTGCTTCTGTGTGCCAAAAATGACTTGACTAAAGCTGTCTATCTTTGGAGGCCACATGGATGCGTACCTTTTGAATCTGAAGAAGCGATGATACACCGAGCTAGTGTGTGGCAAGCAAATGCACGGTGCTCCAACTCGTGGCCTGTCAGAACCTGTCACACGGTCAGATTTGGTGAGGCCATAAGCTGCGTCTCACTTGTGACATTATTCCCTCCAGCAGTCGTTGGCAGTGCTTCGTCATCCCAAATTCCAGACCAACGTCCGCGAGGAGGATCGTCCCAACTCTGTACAAGGGAAATCTGCCTTGAAATTCAGCGTGCCAAAGTGATTGAAGCAGCGGTTGAATTGCTGTGACAGCTTGTCCCCTTCGCTGTCAAGAAAACGAAAATAAGTAACATGCTCTTGCCTATGGCCCAGACTAATCTGCGTACACGGGCATGCACCACCTGGTGCAATTCACCGCAGATAGGAGGAAGTTGCGCCACACCATCATCGAAAAAATACTCCTTCAAGACAAACGTAGAAGAAGTTGGCTGGCGGGGTAATAGAAAGTCACGGAAGAACTTGCGCTGGCCCCTGCGTATAGGAAACAAGTGGATGTAATGATATAGATTCGAAATCAGAACACACTTACCTCCGACTACTCCTCAAAGCCAATACATGCCAGGTCATGATTGCCCATTCTTGATGTTGATTGAGTGGAAGACCCCGCCATGTCTCCGGATGAAGGAGCACCGCCAAGGCAGTTTGATAAGATCCAGCCCTAGCTAACTGTTTGAGATTACATGAAATCAGTGGTCACAATATCCCACGAAGCTATCTGACCCTATAAGCCCGATTGAGCACGACATTGAGACGATTGGAGTTATTATCCCCGGTCTTAGAAAACGCCAGAACAAATGATTCTTCCACGGCTGCAAGATCATAGCATCCTGTGGTTGCTTCCAGCAGAGTCGATAAATAGATATTGGTTAGACATACCCAACGTGCTCCACAGGATGGCCTGCATTGCATGCTGTCCGAACAACTCTCGCTCACACGACGCTGCTTTTTTGAGATCAACCCAATGGTCATAGAGTCCGATAGCTTGCGCCAGTTTCTCAAAACAGAGTGTCAGAGGCTGACCCTAAGATCAGCTTTTTATCAATTGACTGGTCAACATGCTGGGTCTAGAAATCGCACATTCTGCGCCTCCAGGAGCTTTGCAACATCAAAAAGGACCTCGGAGGGATGTAGGTCCGGCTGGATTTCGTTCAGGAGAGGCATGTCACTCGCAGATGGATCTGGAGGTAAGCGATGCAGCATGCTGTTTTTGGTGCTCATAAGTGATCAGTCCCTGCAAGAGATAGAATAGGCTGAATGAACCTGATGCAGTGCTGCAGCGTGATGCGATCGCCACTAGTGCGTGCTACTGCAATAGCCTCTTGTAAAAGCTACGACGCGTATGTTCAGTCCAGGAAGCAGTTCTCAAGACGATCGCGAACCTTGCGGGCTGCGGGATATTCCTTGCGTACATAGTGCATACGCACGAGGTTGAGCAGTGCATGTTGTCGTATTCCTCTATATGTAACAGATCGCCACTATGCTCGATGGCTGAAGAGGAAATCAGGACATACGAATCGTTGTGATCATGAAAGCGTTGTTCAAAATATCTTCGTAAATTTTCAGGTCCAATAACATCGTCGCCTGTCAAGCAACCTTTCTCCCAGCTAAGAAGGCACTAAAGTAGATATATATAAAGGAAACGTCGGGAACGGAAACGCACAGCTCCCATGGTTCCGAACGCGCCGACGATTTCAAATCGGAGTTGGTTTTAAAAATGCATATGTCGCCCGTGAGAGGATCGTTTTCTACAGGACCGTAACCAGCCTGATGATCTCCTGCAGACCAAGTTTGATAGTCCCTTTGTAATTGCACGACTCCATAGAACGACAGCTTGATGAAGCTGACGAAGCAGCGACGACAAAAGTAGCCAAATAGAGAGCGACGCGCCTACATGAATTATTAGGTGCCGCTGTGAAGAGGAGTTGACATGCGCACGAGGACATTGGGCTGATATTGAAATCATATTGGTAGGGTCGAACAAGAGTGGCGATATGCACCCACCTCGTCCTCGTTCTTTTCGATGAATATCGCAGGGGTACCTGGGTAATCAGTAAATCTTTGAAGGGTTTGGTTCACGCGGGCAACGAACTATGGAAAAAATCGGTCAACCGATCAGCACTCGTTAGTTGGCCAGGCTGGGAAGCGGCCGATCAGATAACTGCAGGATATCCTGACAGCGCGGCCTTACCACTGCCTCGAAAGCCATGAGGAGGTTCCGGACATTGAGGGAGTCCGTGTCTGGAGCCGAGCGAAGTATCGACAAAATTTGCTGGTGGGTTCTCGGTTGCACGACCTCGGAGACTTCGAAGAGCAAGAAGCGGTACACGAACAAGAGAAAGTTTTGGGGGAGATTGTTGTAAAACTCTTTGAAGACCAAAAGGAAGACAGCGATGAGATCGATGTGGTGTGGACGGAGAACATGATGAACGGGCGGAGGTGTGCCCGGCCTGTACGAGGAGTCCATGAGGTAGGATTGGCTTATTTACTCACCGCAGGCTAACATGCGTCCAAAATCCAACAAGAGATCTGCGCCGGCAGCTCCAGCGGTAAATTTAATCCTGTGCTCGTCCACAGTCGCTTCACTACCGTCCCCAGCGTCCAGCGAAAAAGCAGAAAGCAGCGCCGCACCAGCCATCCAAGCGGAGCAAACCCAACAGAAAGGCCTTCGAGAGAGAGCACATCCCAATACCCGGCGCTTCTGCTGACCGCGACAACGATCTTTCCGCAGACGATGGGGCCTTGCTGGACGACTATGGTGACACTATCAATTTTCTCGCCGTGCTGGATCAGCAGGGCATAGCGAGGTATTCCTCTCCTTGAGCTTGGCTCTGAACACACCAACAATGTTCGATTCAGGAGTAAAAAGGAGACTGAACGCCTTCATCAACTCTATAAACCCACACGCAAGCCCAGAGTCGACGATCTACCTTCCGTCGGTTCGCATGATGAGGACTCGGAATCCTGGAGTACAGACATCGAGTATTCTGATGCGGCGACACGGGCATCCAACGAATCAGGCGTCGAAGAACAATCGCCCGAGCTAGACTCTGACACCGAAATGCCGTACGAACGTGTTCCACGATTTCCCCATGTCCATGAACCAGAGATGTGCCGAAACATACATGGTCTTCCAATTAAGCTTTCTGACGGCCGAATACTAGCCTCACAAAAGGTGACTGCGGCACCAGCTCTGACTGACCACCATAGCGACGACGCGGAGTCTGTCCGATCCCAATCGCCGCTGGCGGTGCCGTCAACTGTGGAAGACGTGACGACAGGCGCCCGATTCGGCCGGCTCGCCGTCGCCGACGTGATAGAGAACAATTCCCGCAAAACTAGGATTCGGGTCGCAAAAGACCAAATAGCCAGTATTTGTCAAGATATCATCACTGACCCTGAAAATAGTGTCCGTGTACTCTAATCGATGATTTCATTATCTCATTTGGTCTCTCAGCTAGGCCTACTTCGTCGCCTGCATACGTTTTCTCTCGAGACAATCGTAACGCAGTCACGTTTGGAACCAATTAAAAATGATCCTGCAATACGCAAGCTGGCCATCCTTTCACAGCTTGCAGTGTTCAAGGATATCATTCCTGGATATCGGATACGGGCGCTGACGGACAAAGAGAAGGCGGAAAAGGTCAGCCAGATGGTCGTCCGAACACGTGAATGGGAGCAAGGCCTTGTACTCGTGTATCAGTCCTATCTCCGCGCACTCGAAGCCGAAACCAAAGGTGGGCATCGGTTTACGCTGCCTCGTGTCCCTACTTTGAATATCCGTGAAGCCAGAAGCAACATGGCCGATGTCGCCCTCAAATGCATGTGTGCCCTCGCCTCGAATGTCACACATTTCAATTTTCGGGTAAACCTCATGGCATGCATTGTGGCACGATTGAGCAAGAAAACATGGGATGAGGTACGTTCCTCCTTTTATGCAGGGTCTAGATTAACTCGCTTCGCAGACATCTGATCTCTGTCTGAACACACTGATCAGCATCTTCCAAAACGATCTTACTGGTGTGCCTTCACTAGAAGCCGTTCAATTGTTGAACCGCATGATTAAAGAAAGGCACTTTAACGTAAACCCAGAGGTTCTCGCATGTCTTTTGCACTTGCGCCTCAAAAACGAACTGAGCGTGCGAGCCTCAGACTCTAGGGTCGACAACGAAGACAAGACCAAGCAAAATTTCAAGGGAAAAACGGCGACCAAAGGTAAATCGATGGGCCAACCCTATCTGAGCAAGAAGGCCCGAAAGGCGCTCAAAGAAAAGAAGGAGATTGAACGTGAGGTGCGCGAGGCAGAAGCGGAAGTGGACAAAGAAGAAAGGGCTAGGATGGTAAGTGACGGAAGAGGCGTATCGTTTCGATTACCTGACTAGGACGGGCAAAAAGCACACGGAAACCTTGAAGTTGCTTTTTGTGTTGTACTTCCGAATACTCAAGAACCCTCACCCGACACCTCTTTTGCCAGCGGCCCTGAGGGGTATATCCAAATACGCACATCTCGTTAACGTCGACTTCTTCAAGGATTTGATGCAAGTTCTCAGGAGCCACATCATACGAGAAGATAACGAGATTAGCCCAGACGCGACGGAATCACGTAGTTTTTTGAACCAAAACACGGACGTACAGCATCGCCTGTTGTGCATTGTGACGGCGTTTGAACTATTGTCTGGGCAAGGTTTGTTTCGCTTTTATTGTTTTTTTTTTTTTTGAAAAGCACTCAATGGTCTCGAATTTACGGTCAGGTGAAGCCTTGAATATCGACCTTAGTGATTTTGTCAACCATCTCTACGCGATCATACTACCACTCAGCGAGCTCCTGCTAACGGACGACGGGCATGCTTCGGGGTCTCGGACTGCCCACAATCCGACTATCGCGGACATGTTGTTTCGAGCGTTGACGATGGCATTCTCCTCACGAACTGCGGGCAGCACTTTGCCCTGGCGGTCTGCTGCTTTTGCTAAGCGTTTGCTCACTGCTTCCCTGAATTGGCCACCCGATATGGGACTTCGCGCCCTAGATTTCGTCGGGAACCTGGTTATGAAAGAACCCAAGCTTGAGGCGTTACTGACGACGGACGATCGTCATGTGGATGGAACATATTTGCCAGAAGTAGACGATCCCCAGCTTAGCCATCCATTTGGAACTTCGTTCTTCGAGTTGTTGCAATTGCAACAACGTCACTATGATTCTCGAATACGGGAGTTGGCCCGAAGGCTCTCTAGTTATATCAGGATGTAACGGTGATTAGACGTACTATGGGTCCACAGTGACGCTGGAAAGAATATCTACAGTACTTCATCATGCTGGAGTAGAGGGTACAAAACAAGGCGAGATCATCGCTCGTTGAAATTGAACAGAAGAGATGTTACAGAACCCGGCGAGAAGAAAAACCACAACAGTTCAAAGAAGACAATATCCAAAGAGAAAAAAAAAGTACAAGGGTTCCAATGGCGATAAAAGTCCGAGTATATGAAAACGGTCATGAAAGCAAAGAAGGCATCATGAACGCCGCCGAATAAGGCGGCGTACCTGACATGGAGGCATCCGTGTTGATAGCTGACAAAGCATAAGATAGCGACGTCTGAGTGGGGAGGCTGGAGCGCGGTATACATTGCCCAGGCATATGGGTATAAGTAGGCAAAAGGGAATCGGGAGGATAAACAAGCTGTGGACTAGGCGTCCGTTCAGGATGATGGTATTTTTGGATTGTGATAAGTTTCGCGGCGGGCGTGCTTTCACACTGCCCTCTATCCAGATCATAAGAGATGACAGCAAGAATGGCTTCATTTACAATGATTTTTTGGACGATGCACGTCGGCGAGGCTATGACGGGCACGTGGTGAACATGAGGCATTGTATCCAGAGTTGGGCGGAGAAATACTTACAGGAATCGAGCCACCGACTGCGCGTCAAGGGCGAGTCAGGAAGAAGCAGGGTAGCGGACTGGAGCTGATCGCTTCCGGTGGAATCGGCAGACATCAAGGAGCAGAGGTTGCTCTCTCTGGAGGTGCACTGGCCGCGCACCAAGACGGAAGTAGAGCAACGGACGGTTGCACTAGACCGGATGGTGCACGTGAGAGAGCCCTGGACACCGTGTAATGCTGGATAGGAAGGCACGTCAATCGATGGGAGGTGAAGTCGGATTCTGAGGACCAGTGCCGGGGACGGCTGAGCGAACGGTTGAGCGGAGGATACGAAGGCGTCCACAGGAAGAGAGAAGGAGGGCATGCCCTCCGCCCAAAGAGAAAGGCCAGTGAGTGCGATGGGACACGGAGTGGGCTCAGCGGAGAACAAGGAAGACTCGGTGAATAGGAGTGGCGAATCGGGAAGAGTGGGTTGGTGGGAGGACTCGGGTGAACAATGTGAAGCGAGGTCATAGGAGTGATCGATAGCGGTGTAAAGGGGATTCGGGCAGGAAAGTGATGCCGAGGGCCGAACGAGGTCGTTAGTCCAGTACGAAGAGAGTGGGGAGAGACGGCGAGGATCGGTACGGTGTGGTTCCGAAGCGGATAGGGAGCGCACGCGACGACAATCGTCGTCGGCGCGGTGGGGGCGGATGCTGTGCGGATGTGGCAGGGAGAGATCCGGGTTAGAGGGGCTGCCGGAGGAAAGGGACCGGGGCGGGCAAGAGGAAGTAGCCGAGCAGGTAGAGCGATCAGAAACCGGAGAGCGGTCGTCGCAGAGACCGGCCGGTGTGAGGAGGTGGGTGTCGGGTGAGTCTTCGGCTTTGATGTTTGGAGGGAGGGCAGTTTCGAGGGAGAGCTCTTCGCCACCGGCGACGAGGTGGTACTCTGTGGAAGGGGGAGGCTGAGGGAACAGAGGAGGGCGAGAAGGAGAGAGACATACCGGGCTCGCCCTTCCACATGTTGCGGAGGACCTGAATGTGGCTGGCGACCTGCTTCTTTGAGCGGTCGACGCCGTTCTTGTGGAGATAGTCGACGAGGAACTGGTTCCTCCAGCGGCTGCGGCCACGGGAGTAGGTTGCCCAGGGGGACTCCCAGTACTCGTGGAGGCCCTGGACGAAAATGCGTTCGATGTCCTCCGGCCAGACCTCGCTGGAGCCGTCCTTGAGGAGCTTTCTGTGCTTGCGCTGGGGCGTGAGGGACTTTGCGTGAGGGTCTGCGTCGTACATGGTAGCGAGTCTGGAGGCACGCATTGTGGGGGATGGGGAGAAGGAGGAAGAGGGAAGGGCGGATGGTTATATAGGAGACGCGATAGCGAAGGCTAAAGATCCGGATTGGCAAACAGAACCCGTTAGCTCGGATACGCACTAATTGAAAAATGCCCTGGAATTAGCGAGATTCCGATCGGGAGGTTCGTGGGAAAGAAAACAGAGTTACGACGTGCCACGCGGAAATGGAAAGAGCCCGCCACACAAGCGGAGTGGGAGTGTGGGAGTCAGATCGGGAGATCCCAGCGCTCGTCTGATCCGGGGGTGCCGACGTGCACGGGCCAGACCACCACAGCCGGCAGCGATCGGAGTGCGAATGCAGCAGCGCCGCCCGAAACACTTGACATGGAACGATGGCTGCAAGAGAACGTGGCGGCGTATGAGGAGCGCGTGCGGGTCCATGCCGATGTCGAGGCCGCCCTGGCCCGCTTCCCTGCCCTGCGGCCCAAGTCCGATGTGTACAGTCAGTGCCGTGCCGTGCCCGTGTCCAGGTAGTGATCGCACTCCGCAGCGTACGACGACGGCCGTGCCCAGCTGCTG
>JBBPKB010000148.1:0-18224 GCA_038089035.1 Boletellus dicymbophilus
CTTATCTCTCCAATATGCCTCTGCTTCTTCAGTAGTATAAGTTGCTCTTAGATTGACAGGTGGAGTGGGCAAAGGTCTATCTGCATAATGTGCCCTAATTCCACCTGTTTTGTTGGTATCTGTAGGTCCTTTGACATAGGAACCATAATAGGAATCCCAAATCTGTTGTCTGAGCTGAGATCTTGGTTGAGATAGCACTGCTTTCCTATTTGGGTTCTGGAAGCAATTTGGCCAGATGTGTCCTTTCTTTCCACAGCCATAACAGGTATGATCTTCTTTAGATTTTTGGATTTGCGCATCTATCTCTATTAGTGCTCCTCTTCCTGGTTGGATTCCAGTGCATGTGAACTGATGAGAAGGAGGTGGTCCCCTAGGTGGTGGATACCATCCTCTATTGGGTATGGTCTGCATTATTGGCATAGATCTTTCTAAAGCCATTCATTCTAGGTTGTGTCCTATGTCCCTTAGCACCTTCTTCCATTCATCATAATCTGAGGCCATAGTGTGGAGCAAAGCATGGTAATAGATCTTGTAATCTACAGCCCTTTTTAGAAGAGTTTCAGCATGTTTGTCTTCTATGTCTGCCTCATGCTTTAGATTTTCAAATGCTTGGAGGAAGAGATTAATGGGTTGACCATGTTGTCATAATCCTTCCAATTTCTTGAATGCTTCATGAGTTAGGACTTCAATCTGAAAGTAATCTTTCACTTCTGTTTTGAAATCATCCCATAAGGGCCAAGCATCTTGCCCATATTTGATCTTTGCCTTTCTATCCTCAAATGTATCTTCTTTTTCAACATACTTCTCCATGGTTACCCTTGTAAACTCCTCTGCTTTTCCTTCCATCCTACTAAACACCACAACAATTTGATATTTGTTGTGCTTCCATTGATTACACCCAGTCCAAACTTTGATCTCTAGCCACCACATGTGAAATGCAAATCTATCTCCATTCCATTTTCCTGGATCTATGATCTTTCTAGAAACATCTTTCCCCTTGTTTTCCTTTAGTTCATCCATAGTGTCATTAAGTTTAGATAACGCATTGGTGAGCACATCCATGGTGTTTTGGGGAAGTGGGGCTGATCCGAAGGACAGTCCTCCTGGATTCACTGGTGTATTTGACATCCTTACTGCTTAGTATCTTCCAACCAAGCTCTGGGGATTCTGCAACACTGTGATCAAAGGAAGTACTGTCGAGATCACAAATAGTAGTGTCTGTGAAGTAGAGTGATGTAACAATGACATATTCTAAGTGATGTAACCAATCTACTCATATACTGACTGCTTGAATACTGGGTAAAGGTTTCCCAGACTACCTCAGCCTTTTAGCACTGAATACTGTATGGATCCTCAGCCCAGCTAACCCAGTCAGACAAAGCTTATTCAGGCATAACCCTGATGCCATAAACAACCCAAAGGGGCTGTCTTTGAAGATCTAATCTACTCAAGTCACAATTCTGCCCTTCTCAGGGGCTCCTATCAAACATGTTGAGGGATAAGTAAAATGAAATCTTAGGGAATGGCCTGTATATCACTTGTCCCTGTGAATCAGGAGATAATGCAAAACCTCTTTCAGAATTGCAGCACCTTAGCCCTAGTGCCCAGGCAGTGGATGATAGCCTAATCCAAGTGTTATGACCCTCAGACACAAGTCCTTAGATACCACACTGGCTGGACAATCTTACAACAACCACTATAGCTGGTGAGGTAATAAGGAAGTATTGAATAAAATAAGGCAGAGATAGATGATAGCTTTGTCCTTAATACTCTGTAGCTCAAGCCTTGCAACTGAATGCCAACAAGAATACAAGTGGATTAGGCTAAGGTAAATGGTACATGCAAACCCCTATTTATACTCTAAGGAGTATATGCATGGACCAAGCTGTACATATCCCTACAATCTAAATAAGGTGTTGACTACCAAGTGAGTCCAGGATAATATAAGAATGTGATGGGGCTATTGTACAGGTTTAGATAATGAGGAAATAGAAGAGAAGTGTATAGGAAATGTAAATAAGGGTATGTACTTGGAGATAAGAGGGTTTTAACCTAGGATCATTAGGATCTATGATCCAATAAGTGTTCCAAGGATAATGACTACAACTATAGTGTACCATTTTGTATAAGTATAGTACTGGTGTTGTGTTACGCTTGGTCTGGGTAGGAACAAACATAGACTCGAGGAAAAAGCAAACATTCAGCTCAATGGTACAATGGCCAAAGAGACTACCTTTGTAGAAGGATTTGATTGGTGAAGCAGAGGTGAAGGTTCAACAATGTGAGCTCCGACATGTTCAAGAGGAAAGAGTGGATTAGACTCAAGTCTCAAGTAGATCTAGCTTAGGTTACAAACTTGACTATTGAAGGTTTAAGTACTATTCTGGAGTGTGCATGGACCAAGAAAGAATAAGGAAATAAAGATATCATACAAGTAGAAGGAAATAACTGATTGGTCGAAAGGGGATCATACGATATACAAAATACAGGAGAAGAGGGTAAAGTCCATGTTGGGATGGATGAACACCTAATCATGATGAGCAAGTGTGAAAGAAGAAGAAAGAGAGATCTGTGTTGGAATGGATCTTGACTAAGCATATATGACATGGTAAAGTGTCCAGGAAATATGTGGTGAACTGGAAGAAAAGTAAAAGATAAAGAGTAAGAAAAGGAAAATTGTAACATTACCCCCTTCATATAGGTAAAGTCACTTGAATTTACAAAAATAAAGTCAAATTAGAAAGAAGTAAATGCATGCTTGCCTGTGATATTGTCCCATGCATCCTGGTCATAGTCCAGCTCCTCATTCCTAAAGAGTTCATCATCCTCTTCCTCATTGTCTAACTCAATATGCCTTCTTGGAAGGTGGATAGTCATACTAAACCCAGAGGATGCTGTCAGATTAGTGGATGTAGTAACTGATGACTTGGTGGTAAGGGAGGTCGTAAAAGACATGTCTGTGATGTCAGAGCATGGAGATCCTGGTTCTGAAGGAGGAGAGTCAGTGTTGGGGCCGAAGGTGTGTGGCCAGGGTTGGTCTATATTTGGAATGGCATTCCAACAAGTAGGAATTGCAGGTGGTGAGGGCGATGAAGCATGAGAGTGATGGTGAGAGGAGTGGGAGGATGGAGGAGAGTTTGACGGAGTGTGACGATGCCAGTGGTAGGGGCAGTGGTACTGAGGATGACTGGGGGCAAGTCTGTGGCAGAAGGCACAACAGTAGAGGAGACAGTTGGTGTGGATATGGCCCAGTCGTTGGCAGTGAAAGCATGCTTGTGAGTATATTGGATGAGAGGGTGTCAGGGGAGTGCTGTGATATGGTGCTTCCATATTGACAAGAGCCCTTTCTTCAGCAGGCCCAATAGGAGAGGAAGATGCAGAGGGAGTGGATGGAGGTGGTAGACTGGGAGGAGAACTTGGAGGAGTGGGAGAGAGTGGTGGGGGAACAGGAATGGGTTCCTCATCATCTGGAACATTTAGAAGGGCAAGTTAATGAGCAGCTTCTTCTGCTACTACTAGTCCTCTGAGTTGTTCTATGGCTCGAGCAATTGTATTTCTTTGTCCTCCAAGGGTTCTGGCTAGTACTGCATGGGCAATAGTAGGGGGGTCTTCCTCTAATGGCATAGCAGTTATCATGAGGTCATTGTTTCAAAGGGCAAGAATTAAATAATGAAGGGGGAAGGAAGGGGCTATCAAGGAGTCGAGGATAAGGGCTGTGTGTGAATCAAGAAAAACAGTGACCATCGAGTCTAGTAAATGGGTATCGTCAACAGGAGGGGAGAGCTCAGAAATGTAGGGGGACTCAATGTATTCATAGGTTGGCGGTTGAGCAGGGGGAATGGCCATTGCACAGGTGGAAAGTAGAGCAGAGGTGATGTTGGTGGATTGAGAGAATGGAGGATGAGGGAGGGAAGACCTTAGGTCAGGACTTCTTATAGTCCTCGAGGGTGTCTTTGGCATTTCCCAGATTGCATTTGGGTTCCCAGGAGTTGTCTGTCATGGGATATCCTTTCCACTTGATCAAGAATTCCTGATGTCTTGGAGTTCCTCAATGCCATAACACTTGTTCTACTTCATACTCTTCTTCACCTTCTATCAAATCAGGGGGTGGAGCTGGAAAGTTCAGGCTGTGAGTGCTGTTTTCACAGTAGGGAGATAGGAGAGAAGTGTGGAACATGTTGTGTATTTTCCACATTCGAGGGAGGTGGAGTCTATATGTCACAGGAGATAGGACATCAGTAATGGTGAAGGGTCCTTCTCATTTCAGCATAAACTTAGGGTTTGGCAGGGAGCGTTTCAAGTTCCATGCTTCTAGCCACACTTTATCTCCTTTAGTGAATGGTGTGAAGGGTTTCTTCAACTGTGCTCTCATCACCTGTCTAGCCAATTTGTGTGCTGCCAGGGCTTCTTCTCTTGCTGCAGAGAGGGTTCTAAGACATTCTTTGACTGCAGGAAGGTTTGTTTCAGAAATGATCGTGGGAAGGGGTTGGGATTCATAGCCATACATGAGGTAAAATGGTGATTGATTCATGATGGAGTGAGGGTGGTGATTGTGTGTGAACTGTTACAACTTTTCCTTTCTATTCGCTTGTCTTTACCTTTTCTTTAGTTTACCACATATTACCTGGATGCTTTAACGTGTCATATATGATTAGTCATGATCCATTCCAACATGGATCTTTCCTTTCTTCTTTCATTACACTTACTCATTATGATTAGGCAAACATCCGTTCCAACATGGACTTTATTTTCCTTTCTCGTATTTTGTATATCGTATGATTCTCCTTCAGCCAATAGGCTATTCCTTTCCACTCATACGATATCCCTATTTCCTTATTCTCTCTTGGTCCGTGCACTCTTACGATTAGTACTTAAACCGTTGATAGTCAAGCTTGTACTTTAAGCTAGATCTACTCGAGACTTGAGTCTAATCCACTCTCTTCCTCTTGAATGCGTCGGAGCTCGCATCGTTGAACCTTCACCTCTGCTTCACCTGATACAAATCCTTCTGTGAAGGTAGTCTCTTCGGCCATTGTGCCATTGAGCTGACTTGTTTGCTTTATCGAGTCTACATTTGTTCCTACCCAGACCAAGCGTAACAAAAGATCTAGCTTACTCCTCGACCTGCTCCATTGTTGTTGTGGTCCCCACTCCGATCCAGATACTGAAGACCCACATCCCTCGCTGTTGCGGTCCCCCCTGATTCAAGATTCCATCCAGACCAGTGCTACTGCGTGTTGGCATTTGGAAACCCCAAAACGAGTCCACCCATGACTCAGAATCAGAAGAAGTAGTCCCCTCAGACTCCACCAGATCCCCAACCCCAGATCTATCAGAAGAACCGCTGAGATCCCTGTCTCCCCATCCGTTTGCTCTTCTATTCCCCTCTAGAACCCTGTCACCTGAACCCTCTCCTGTTACAGCAGTCCTCTCTACCTCCACAGTACCTCCTCCTCGTCCTATCGCCACTCACCCACCGACCCTATGAACCCCTCGTATACCTGCTGTAACCCCTTCTGCCATGTCTACCTTGAAAGCAACAGAGTTGAAGATCGGCGCCCCTGATGACTTTGATGGAAGTTACAATAAGACTGAAGCATGGCTGCTTTCAGTCAAGACATACCTTCTCATCAATGAGACTTTATATGATACCGACAACAAGAAGATCGGCTACGCCCTCTCTTATATGAAGAAGGGCACCGCCCTCGGTTGGGCTATGTCCTTCTGAAAAGAAAAGCTGGCCGCTTCACTGCTGTCATTTGGGAAGTATTCTGACTTCCTAGACCTCTTTGAGAAGACCTTCCAAACAAAGGAAACAAAGATCGCAGCCCTGGGAAAGCTGCAGAATCTCACGATGACGAAAGACAAGCGCACCATACAGTCGCTCGAAGATTATATTGCAGAGTTTTCCATCTGCCACAATGATTCAGGGATCACTGACCAAATGATCCTGATTAACTTTTTCGCTAAAGGACTTCACCCAGTCCTTCGAACCCGCATCTACGCAATGGAAATGGTCCCCATGGACATCACAACATGGATTGTGAAAGCGATTCATTTCCGAAACCAACAGGACATCACGTCCTCATTCAACAACCGACCTTCAATGTTTGGACCTTCTACCCCCGCCTATCAAACCCGACCTCACTACTTCACCCCACCTCGTGACCCCGACACCATGGACATCAACACCATTCAACTGTCCACCTCCCAATGCAATGAATACCGCTGCAAAGGCAATTGCTTCAATTGTGGAGAACACGGTCATTTGGTGCGTAATTGCCCCAAGAAGAACAGGACTGGTTGCTGACCTCCTCTGCCGAAGAAGACAGAAGAGTGAAAGGTGAGAAAGGTAGCGAGGATGGAAGTTGAAGAAGAACTGCTGAGGTTAGAACTTGTGGAAGATGACGAGGAAGAAGAAGACACAGCCTTCGTGGCCAACATCTACAAGAACCAGAAGGGTTTTTGTTAGGGGGTTCTCATTCGATGCAAGTTCCCCCTTTTTTTTGTAAAATGATTGCTCCTGTACTCCTAGATGATTCAAACTATGCATCCATTCATCTTGCCATTCAAATCATCGACCCCTTGAGCACTCTTAAAGTCGTCGATGTCACCGCCCTTATTGATAGCGGTGCCGAAATTTCTTGTATTGACTGGGACTTCATAAAGAAGCACCATCTCCCTTTGGACCGCCTTGAAAAGCTGTTCAAAGTATGAAACGCCAATCACTTGGATAACAAAAATGGCATGGTCAAGTTCATGACCACCATCTTTGCCCGTATCAGCACAATAACCCAGAAACTTCTCCTCCACGTCATCCACTGTGGACATGAGAACATAATCCTCAGACACCCCTGGCTGAAGGCTATGAATCCGAAGATTGATTGGAAGAAGAAGACGGTCGAGATAGACAAGAAACTCGATTGATCTATGGATCTTTATTTCTTCCATGCAGGTAACAGGGCAAAATATACCTCGAAGAACTCAAGAACACGGAAACGACCTCCTATAGGTCACCAAAATTACAACACAGAAGAATGACGTGTTCTCTCTGCCTACCTCAACGGAGAAGACCCCGACCACTTCCTGAACAAAGCACATAAATCCTATATGGTTGGACGCATCACCCAAGCAGTGTCCAGATTTTTCCCTAACTCTCCTGTTACTAAACATCTCAGGAAGATTACCTTATCGACAGAACTCCCCCAGCAAGCAGAGCGAGAGAAACCGAAGCAGACACTTCCCACCAAATATAAAGATTTTGCTTCTATCTTTGAAAAAGAAGCCACTGATCATATTCCCCCCTCCAGACTATATGATCACGTGATTCACCTAGACGATGCCTTTGTTCCCAAGGTATCGAAGATTTATCCACTCACCCCTGACGAAAAGAAGGCAGCAGAGGATTTTATTGAAGAGAATCTTTGAATGGGTAAGATTCGCCCGTCAAAGTCACCCCAAGCTTCACCCTTCTTCTTTGTCAAGAAGAAAGATGGCAGCCTCTGCCCTTGTCAAGATTATTGGTATCTCAATGAACATACTGTTCGAGATGCTTACCCTCTCCCACTTGTCTCTGACCTAGTAGATAAGCTCAAAGGTGCGAAGGTCTTCACCAAATTTGATGTATGTTGGGGATACAACAATGTACGAATTAAAGAAGGCGATCAATGGAAGGCAGCGTTCATTACACACAAAGGATTATTTGAACCCACGGTGATGTTCTTCGGGCTGACCAACTCACCTCCCACCTTCCAGAGGTTCATGAACAATTCATTCCGTGATATGATTGTGGAAGGCTGGCTGGTCATCTATATGGACAACCTTTTAATTTTCTCACCTGACGATGACACTCACACGGCGCACACTAAGCTTGTCTTACAGCACATGAAAGAGTTGGATCTTTGTCTCAAACTCGAGAAGTGCAAGTTTGCAACAAAAGAAGTAGAATATCTCACGATGATCATCAAGCCCAATCAAATTGCCATGGACCCCATCAAATTACAAGGGATCTCTGAATGGCCGACACCAAAACAAGTCAAGGACATTCGTTTTTTCCTTGGCTTTGCTAATTTTTATAGGCGATTTATACTGAAATACTCCGAAATCACCTGACCCCTCCTTGACCTGATGAAGAAGAACGCCCCTTGGGACTGGTCCCAGAGCTGTGAGGGAGCGTTCCAGACATTGAAGAAGATTTTCCTTTCACAGCCTGTCCTTACTATGCCTGACATCACCCGACCCTTCACCATCGCTACCGACGCTTTGAAGTTTGCCTCTGGAGGTGTACTCCTCCAAGCTGATTCCAATGGAGACTGGCACCCTTGTGGATACCTCTCCCAGACTTTCGCCTCCGCTGAGCAGAATTATGATATCTATGATAAGGAGCTTTTGGCAGTGATCCGCGCCCTGAAAGCATGGCGCCACTATCTCCATGGATCTCCCCATATGGTGCAGGTTTTCACCGATCACAAGAACTTGACATACTTCCATCAACCCCAGAACCTTAACTGTCGCCAGGCACGATGGTTACTTGATCTCACTAATTTCGACCTGAAGTTCTCCCACATCCCTGGGAAAGATCTCTCTGGTCCTGATGCACTCTCTCGCCGCCCCGACCTCATTCCTTCCACCGACACTGATAACACCGACGTTACCCTCCTTCCTGCCGACCTTTTTGTAAATGTCATTGACACCTCCCTCTCCAATGCGCTTGCACGATCCTCTTCTTCTGACCCCATTGTTCAAACTGCTGTTCAGGGAATTGAACAGCTCCCAGCTTGTTTCCAATCCCACCTTTCTGATTGGCATTTTGATGCTGGTGTTTTGACATTCTAGGATCATGTCTATGTCCCTGACAATGAAATGCTTCGCCGAATGTGCATACAAAAGCACCACAATCATCCAACTGCCAGACACCCTGGGTATTTGAAAACCTGACAACTCGTCTCCGCAGAGTTTTGGTGGCCCAGCCTTGCTTCCTTCATTAAATGATACGTTGACAGTTGTGCCCTTTGCCAACAGAATAAGGCGAATATGTACCCTACATCCCCTCCCCTCCTCTCTATTCCTTCTTCTGCTTCCCGTCCTTTTCAACAGATCTCTTGTGATTTAATCACCAATCACCCTCTCTCCAGGGGTTTTGACATGCTTTTGGTCGTGGTCGACCATGGCCTTATGAAGGGGGTAATTCTTTGCCCTACTGTGAAAACAATAATGTCAGAAGGTGTTGCCCTTCTTTTCTTCAAAAAGGTCTATACTCGCTTTGGCCTTTATGACAAGATCATCTCCGACCAAGGCCTGCAGTTTGCCTCAGCATTTGCGAAAGAACTTGCCAGACTCCTATGCTACGACCTTTCCTTGTCTACAGCGTACCACCCCCAGACTGACAGAGAGACAGAACAAGTTAACCAGGAGGTTGAAACCTACTTGTGGATCTTCTGCGGATTGAACCCCACCTCCTGGGCCGATATGATCCTGCAAGTAGAATTTGCGCACAACCACCGCCCTCACTCAGTCACGAACCAATCGCCGTTCTATCTCATGTACGGCTACGAACCCCGACCCCTCCCCACAATCATTATGGAAATGAACCTCCCTGTGGTTGAAGAATGCCTCAGAACCCTCTCCGCAGCACGAGAAGAAGCCCTGGCAGCACATGAATTGGCCCGACAGGTGATGAAAGCACAGTCAAAGAAGCCCTTCACGCCATTCGCTAAAGGAGAAAAGGTGTGGTTAGAAGCACGGAACTTGAAACGTTCCCTGCTGAATCCTAAGTTTATGCCGAAATGAGAAGGACCATTTACTGTCACTGATGTCCTATCTCTGATCACGTATAGACTCTGCCTCCCTCAAACATGGAAGATACACAACATGTTCCATGCCTCCCTCCTTACTCCCTACCGCGAAAACAGCACACACGGCCCGAACTTCCTGGCTCCACCCCCGGAACTTATAGAAGGCGAGGAAGAGTATGAAGTAGAACAGGTGATACGGCATAGAGGAACTCCGAGACATTGGGAGTTCTTGGTGAAATGGAAAGGATATCCCACAACGGACAACTCCTGGGAACCCGAGCGGAATTTGAAAAACGCCAAGGATGTCCTCGACAATTATAAAAAGACTCGACCCAAAGTCTTTCCTCCTTCGTCCTCAATTTGCTCTATCCACCAACAACATCTTCTCTCTACCATTCATCTCTGTAGCTATGGCTGTCCCCCCTGCACAACCCCCAACCTATGAATATATTGAGCCCATTTATGTTTCCAAGCTCATTCCTCCTGTTGACAATACCCTCCTATTAGATTCTATGGTAGCCATCTTTTTAGATTCTCATGCGGCCCTCATTTTGGATTCTTTGATTGCTCCTTCGTCCCCCCTTCACTATTTAGTCCTTGCCCTTCATAACAACAACCTGGTGATGGCCACGTTACCTGTCAAAGAAGAACCTCCCACTATTGCACACGCTATGTTAACTAGAGCCCTTGGAAGCCAACAGAGTATGATCGCTAGAGCCTTAGAGCAACTCGGAGGGTTAGCTGTTGCAGAAGAAGCCACCCATCAACTTGTCCTTGTTAATGCCTCGGACGACGAAGAACCACTCCCCATACCATCTCCTCAGTCTCCTACTCCACCAAGCTCTCCTCCAGGCCTACCTCCTCTGTCTACTCCCTCCACATCCTCCTCCCCAATCAGATCTGCAGAAGAACGTGCTCTAGCCAACACCAAAACCCCTTATCACAACACCCCTCTTCTTCCCTTGCATCCCCTGTACAACCAAGTGTGCTTCCATTGCCGGAGACTTGGACATATCTGTGCCAACTGCTGCTTATATCGCTGTACTTTCTGTCATAGACTCACTCCTGGCCACCCCCAATATCACTGCCCCTATCACTGGCATCATTGCACACTGTCCAACTCCCCACCATCATCCCGATCTTCTTGCCATCACTCCCGACAGTCTTCTCCCCAATCCCCAGCTACTCTTACTGGCTGAAATGCTATCCCAAATATAGATCAACCCTGGCTGCATACATTTGGCCCTGATGCAGACTCTCCTCCTTCAGAACCTGGTTCCCCTTGATTGGATGTAGCAGATACGTCCTTTACTACTTCCCTCACTACTGAATTGTCAGTTACTGCATCCACCCGATCTACAGGATCATCAGGATTCAGCATGGTCATCCATCTTCCAGGACGACCTATTGAAGAGAATGATGATGACCTATTCCAAAATGAAGAGCTGGACTATGATCAGGACACTTGGGACAACATCACCGGTGAATGGGCTTATACTTCTTTTTAATCTGACTTTCTTTTTGTAAAATCAGGTGACTTTACTCATATGAAGGGGGTAATGTTACAACTTTTCCTTTCTATTCGCTTGTCTTTACCTTTTCTTTAGTTTACTGCGTATTACCCAGACACTTTAATACGTCATATATGATTAGTCATGATCCGTTCCAACATGGATCTTTCCTTTCTTCTTTCATTACGCTTACTCATTACGATTAGGCAAACATCCATTCCAACACAGACTTTATTTTCCTTTCTTGTATTTCATATACCGTATGATTCTCCTTCAGCCAATAGGCTATTCCTTTCCACTCATACGATATCCCTATTTCCTTATTCTCTCTTGGTCCATGCACTCTTATGATTAGTACTTAAACTGTCGATAGTCAAGCTTGTACTTTAAGCTAGATCTACTCAAGACTTGAGTCTAATCCACTCTCTTCCTCTTGAACACGTCAGAGCTTGCATCGTCGAACCTTCGCCTCTGCTTCACCCAATACAAATCCTTCTGTGAAGGTAGTCTCTTTGGCCATTGTACCGTTGAGCTGACTTGTTTGCTTTATCGAGTCTACGTTTGTTCCTACCCAGACCAAGCATAACATGAACTTGGCTTGGGGAATCATGTCAGCCCAAGAGGTTGGGTTTGAGCCACAGAAGATCCTTAGGTAGGTTTCAACCTCATGGTTCATGCATTCTGTCTCTCCGTCAGTCTGTGGGTGGTACACAGTAGACAAAGAAAGGTCATAGTGTAGGAGTTTTGCAAGTTCTTTAGTGAATGCAGAGGCAAACTGCAGGCCTCAGTCAGAGATAATCTTATTGTAAAGGCCAAAACAAGTGTAGACCTTTTTAAAGAACAGAAGGGCAATGCCTTCAGAGGTATTCATTTTCACCGTAGAGCAAAGAATCACCCCCTTCATAAGGCCATGGTCTACCATGACCAGAAGAGTGTCAAAGCCTCCAGAGAGAGGGAGGTCAGTGATCAGATCACAAGAAAGTTGTTGGAAAGGATGGGTTACTGAGGAGGGAATGGGAAGGAGGAGAGGGGAGGTTGGGTGCATATTTGCCTTATTCTGCTGACAAAGGGTGCAACCTTCGACATAACGTTTCACAAATGAGGCCAGGCTGGGCCACCAGAACTCCATAGAGACAAGTTGTCAGGTTTTCAAATAACCAGGGTGTCCAGCTGTCAGGTGATCATAGTGCTTCTGTACACATATTCGGTGAAGAACCTCATTGTCAGGGATGTATACACGGTCCTGGAAGGTTGAGACTCCAGCTTCAAAGCGCCAGTCCAAGAGTCAAGAGTGGAAACAAGCAGGGAGTTGTTCAATACCTTGGACAGCAGTCTGTACAATAAGGTCAGAGGAGGAGGACCATGCGAGGGCATCAGAGAGGGAGGTGTCAATGACATTGACAAAGAGTTCTGCGGGAAGGAGAGTAACATCAGCATTATTGTCCTCAATAGAGGGGATGAGATCAGATTGGTGGAAGAGTGTATCGGGGCCAGAGAGGTCCTTTCTGGGAATGTGGGAGAACTTCAGGTCAAAATCAGCGAGATCTAATAACCACCATGCCTGGCGACAGTTAAGATTCTGAGGTTGACAGAAATATGTCAGGTTTTTATGGTCAGTGAACACCTAGACCATGTGGGGGGATCTGGGGAGATAATGGTGCCATGCTTTCAGGGCACAGATCATGGCCAAGAGCTCCTTATCATAGATATCATAGTTCCACTTAGCGGTAGTGAAAGTCTGGGAGAGGTAGCCACAAGGGTGCCAGTCTCTGTTGGAATTGGCTTGGAGGAGGATGCCTTCAGAGGCAAATTTCGATGTGTCAGTGGTGACAGCAAAGAGTCAAGTAATGTCCAGCATAGTCAAAACAGGCTGAGAAAGAAAAATCTTCTTCAGCTTCTGGAATGCTCCCTCACAGCTCTGGGACCAGTCCCAGGGGGTGTCCTTCTTTGTCAAATCAAGGAGGAGTCAGGCAATGTTGGAGTATTTTGGTATAAATTGTCTATAAAAATTAGTGAAACCAAGGAAAGAATGAATGTCCTTGACTCATTTCAGAGTTGGCCATTCTGAGATCTCTTGCAGTTTGATGGGGTCCATGGCAATTTGATCGGGTTTGATGATCATCCCAAGGTATTCTACTTCGTTTGTCGCAAACTTGCATTTTTCCAATTTGAGACAAAGGTCCAACTCTTTCATGTGCTGTAAGACAAGCTTAGTGCATGCCATGTGAGTGTCATTGTCAGGAGAGAAAATTAAAAGGTCATCCATATAAATGACCAGCCACCCTTCAGCAATCATATCATGGAAGGAATCATTCATAAACCACTGGAAGGTGGGCAGTGAGTGTTACAACACTAGTACTATACTTATACAAAATGGTACATTACAGTTGTAGTCACTATCCTTGGAACACCTATTGGGTCATTGATCCTAATGATCCTAGGTTAAAACCCTCTAATTACCTAACACATACCCTTACTTACATTTCCTGTACACTTCTCTTCTATTTCCTCTTTATCTAAATCTGTACACTCCTCCACCACACTTCTGTATTAACCTGGGTTCACCTGGTACTTAGCACCTTATTTAGATCATAGGAAAGCATACAGCTTGGTCTGTGCACATACTCCTTAGGATATAAATAGGGGCTCGCATGTATCATCTACCTTAGCCTAATCCACTTGTATTCTTGTTGGCATTCAGTCGCAAGGCTTGAGCTACAGAGTATTAAGGACAAAGCTATCATCTATCTCTGTCTTATTTTCATTTGACACTTTCTCATTACCTTGCCAGCTATAGTGGTCACTGTAAGATTGTCCAGCCAGTGTGGTATCTAAAAGGCTTGCACCTGGAAGGTCATAACACATGGATTAGGCTATCATCCACTACCTAGGCACTAGGGCTAAGGTGCTGCGACTCTGAAAGAGGTTTCACATTATCTCCTGATTCACAGGGACAAGTGACGTACGGGCTGTTGCCTAAGATTTCATTTTGCTTATTCCTCGACGTGTTTGATAGGAGCCCCTGAGAAGGGCAGAATTGTGACTCGAGTAGATTAGAACTTCGAAGACAGCCCCTTTGGGTGGTTTATGGCATCAGGGTCGAGCCTGAATATGCTTTGTCTGACCAGGTTAGCCAGGCTGAGGATCCATACAGTATCCGATGCCAAAAGGCCGAGATAGTCTGGGAAACCTTTACCCAGTATTCAAGCAGTCAGTATATGTGTAGATTGGTTACATCACTTAGGATACGTCGTTGTTACATCACTTCACTTCGCAGACACTACTATTTGCGATCTAGACAGTACTTCCTTCGATCACAGTGTTGCAGAATCTCCAGAGCTTGGTTGGAAGATACTAAGCAGTAAGGATGTCAAATACACCAGTGAATCCAGGAGGACCGTCCTTTGGATCAGCTCCATTACCCCAGAATACTATGGATGCACTCACAAATGCATTATCAAAACTCAATGATACTATGGACGAACTAAAGGAAGACAAGGGGAAAGATGTTTCTAGAAAAATCACAGATCCAGGGAAATGGAATGGAGATAGATTCGCATTTCGCATGTGGTGGCTAAAGATCAAGGTTTGGGCTGGTTGCAATCAATGGAAGCACAACAAATATCAAATTGTTGTGGTGCTTAGTAGGATGGAAGGAAAAGCAGAGGAGTTTGCATGGATAACTATGGAGAAATATGTAGAAAAAGAAGATGACTTTGAAGATAGAAAGGCAAAGATCAAATATGGACAAGATGCTTGGCCACTCTGGGATGAATTCAAAACAGAAGTGAAAGATTACTTCCAGATCGAAGTCTTAGCTCATGAGGCATTCAAAAAGTTGGAAGGATTACAACAACATGGTCAACCAATTGATCTTTTCCTTCAAGCCTTCGAAAATCTGAAGCATGAAGCGGACATAGAAGACAAGCATGCTGAAACTCTTCTAAAGCAGGCTGTAGACTACAAAATCTATTACCATGCATCACTCCACACTACTGCCTCAGACTATGAAGAATGGAAGAAGGTACTGAGGGACATAGGACATAATTTAGAAAGGATGGCTTTAGAAAGATCTATGCCAATAATGTTACAACACCAGTACTATATCTATACAAAATGGTACACTATAGTTGTAGTCACTATCCTTGGAACACTTACTGGATCATTGATCCTAATGATCCTAGGTTAAAACCCTCTAATTACCTAACACATACCCTTATTTACCTCTCCTGTACATTTCTCTTCTATTTCCTCTTTATCTAAATCTGTACACATCCCCATCGCACTTATGTATTATCCTGGGCTCACTTGGTACTTAGCACCTTATTTAGATCGTAGGAAAGCGTACAGCTTGGTCTGTGCACATACTCCTTAGAGTATAAATAGGGGCTCACATGTACCATCTACCTTAGCCTAATCCACTTGTATTCTTGTTGGCATTCAGTCGCAAGGCTTGAGCTACAGAGTATTAAGGACGAAGCTATCCTCTATCTCTGTCTTATTTTCATCCAATGCTTTCTCATTACTTCGCCAGCTATAGTGGTCGCTGTAAGATTGTCCAGCCAGTGTGGTATCTAAAAGGCTTGCACCTAGAAGGTCATAACAAGTCTTGTGGTTGTGTGTGCACTTTGGCTTGTTACAGCCACACATTGCCATTTTTACTTAATTTTTATATTTTACATAGCTATCTACTTTTTAGGAGATCATATGCAATGGACTGCAACTGCAACTGTATCTGCATCAACTCTGAACCTCCCTATTAATTCCAATGGAGCATTGAGGAGCTATGGGGTGACTGAAGATGGGGTGTGAATGAAGGAATGATTTTCCCATGGCTCAACTCACATGAAAACAACAGTAAAGATCATCTTTGCCTATGTTTTATGATATCTCACATCTGCATTTAAAAGTAATCAACATCCAATGTGCTATTAGTAGCAAAGATGTCCAAATCAACTTCCTTCATATCATCTGATTCAAGACACCATCACCACTGTACAGCCACTTGTCCATAATTCTCGTTCATCCATCAACCTGCTCCAGCAACTGTAGCATTTGCAAAGAGCAAAGATGATGCCCGGGGAGATCCTCACCAAGTACATATTCATCCTCACTGTAGTTGCAGCACTCCATCTCATTGCCCTGCTCGGTGCGTTCTATGTGACCTGGATGCTACTACTCAGCCCTTACCGGAAGATGGCTATTTGTCCCGACGTCGCCACAGTTACCGACCACCATGGTTCCTTCGGCTCTTGACTGCTGGTGCTGTATGCATATTTGGAAGTGAGGTTCTCTGTTGGCATGTACTTGCTGAGACAATATCGACTTCAAAAGGTGTACGTTCGTTTATGTCCGATGCTGGTGGGGTACATACCCGTTCATCCATCAATGTGGCATCATCAATTATGTATTCGGTTATCGCCTCGTTGCGGCCATTTGGCCTTGGGGGGTGCTCGACCAGCCATGAATGGGCGGAATGTGGAGTCACATGTCATCTGCCTGGGATGTCTTACATTGCTGTTTATGATTGTAGTGACGGTGTTGATATGGATCATGATTGGAGAGAAATGCTTGACAGCAGTGGCAGCAGTGGCAGCAGTGGCAGCAGCGGATCGAGATTTTGTCCCACGCTGTCGTGTGCCCAGCGCCATGCACTGTTTGACTGCCGTGTCGTGTTTGTCAGTCCAGACTCGGACCACCCTTCTGGATGGTTCTTTGGATTGCACTGCATCAAGCATGGTAACCTCATCGAGTGGCTGTTGTGGGCACTGTTTTCGTCACCGCCGAGTGCGTTGTATCGCCCCAAGGATTCAAGGGACTTCAAGGTCTCGGATGGTTCAGTAGACCTGGAGGAGGAACTCCCCAAGTATGTTGCCAAAGCTGAGGACGTGCTGGGCCAGGAGCTGGAGGACGGGTACAACTCGGACGTACTGTGTATGTGGCCGATGCTCGATTCGGTATGCATGATACATCGATTGTTGGTGTGGTATCTGACAAGTTCTTTCTTCCCTTTGCTGTGCATGGCTGTACCAGTGACCTATCAGATCCAGATCTCAGACCCCCCCTCTTCTTTTTTAAAAAAATTTTAGACCATCAGCGTCGTTGATGCTTTGACGTACGTTCGACTGTATTTGCTTAGGTTTTGACATTATGCCGACGGAAGCATGTACAAAAGGCTGTTGACATCGTTTCCACCACACAAGTTGCTCAGTCTGTTCTCGCATCATTCCGAGGTTTGAGGTCTTTCGTGCTTGTATCGACCCAATACTCATACCAGTGACCATACCGATTGTTCACAGGGACAGCAGAACACAGTGCCCTTTTTACACGGCATCGGCGTATGTTTTTCTCATTTTCCTGTAAACGAACGATGTATTGATCATCTTTTGTCGCACATACATGCGTGTATATGCACTGATCACCATCACCATCATCATCATTCATGTGGCCGGCTGCAGACGCGAACCTGTGAACAGTAATGGGTGCACGCCCACGCACAAAAGTGAACACAGTGAATGCATGGCTGCTGTAGTACTTTGCGAGTCGAGATGCGGACGTGGCGAGGGCGTTGATGGCGACTACTCTGTGGGACACCGGGGCGTGGAAGAAGATGTGTACGGAAATGGGTCTTCTCGATGAACTCGGATTGGGAGGTGGCGGTCGCATTGAGCAGGAAGTATCAGGTTGTCAATTCAGAGGCCGTGTGGCAGTAAATTGCGGGCGAGGAGAAGGAGAGCACGGGAGCCTGCGTGGGATGCATGGCAGTAATTCGGGTCTGTGCATAACCTGGTAACACCTGAGGCACAGCTGAAAATTTACACACAACATACTGAAAACTTACTAATCAACAGATTGCACCTGAGTTAACTAATATTTTCATGTGAGGAATGGATGAACTGATTTTGAAAAAGTAATACAA